>JANPWT010000008.1:43960004-43972216 GCA_024678245.1 Erythroxylum densum | reverse complement strand
TTATTGTCATATGATAATAAATATGATATATTTTTTATTGTTAAAAATTGATAAATTAATATTTATTAATTATTATCAAAATAATTTAACTAAAAACATTATATTAATAAATAATATTAAATTAAATACGTTTAGCACACATTTGCTAGTCTCATTTATGTCTACATAATGTAGTTGTTCATGTATAAAAAATTTATTACATGTATAGTTTGTCATTGATGGAGAAGATAAATTTTAATAAACATGACAATTTTTTTAAAAAAATTTTGAATCATGAAGAATATTGGTGAAAGGAGGTGGCCTCCAGTTCGTCACCAACCTTTCCTCAACATTCTATGCAAATGAATAGAATAAACAATTAGATACTTCACAACCCAACACGACCCTCCTGAGGGAATTAGACAACATCAGTAGCGAGCTGAAGCATATCGTTTTTGGGATAACTGCTTTAGCGGATTTGTGGGAAAAGAGAAAGGAGTATGTAAAAGTACGGTGGAGACCTAAGGAGACAAGGGGAATAATTTGGTTGGAAAGAAGGGTAAGGAGAGAAACAATGAATAGTTGTCTCAAATTAGGGTTTCTGCAGACACGTGGAGGTTTATGTACTCAAACCAATAAGGTGACAGGTCCGCGATGAGGATTTCAAGGGTGGTCTCAAAGACACTGAAGCTGGGATTGAAGGACATGAAGTTGTTTGTGATGGGAGATGATGATATAGTGTTTATTGTGGTTAATGTGGTGAGAATACTGTCTAAATACTATCATAGTCACTTCTATTATATGGGGCGCTCATCAGAGGGTCACCTTCAGAATGCATACTTCTCTTATTCAGTGGTTTATCTTATTTCACGATGATGTCTATATAAAATAATAAACTCGTAGAAGATGAATCGAAAAGAATGAATTGAGATTATTTCATTTGATCTCTTCTAAACATATTTATACATTGTTGTTAACAAATATTAACAGACTTTAACAGAAAAACCTAACTCTAACTGTCATAACTGCTCTTCTTGATCTTCTTGACTTCTAAGACTTCAACATACTCCTCCTGTCTTAGGAGTCTTGAGACAGTCTAACCTTGTTTCGCATATACTCAAACTTCCTTCCTTGTAATGCTTTAGTGAATAGGTCTGCAATTTGTTCTTCTATTTTACAATATACTAACTGAACTTCTCCTTGCTGTATATCTTGCAGAAAACAACACTTTAACTTGAAGTGTTTTGTTCTCCCATGAAATACTGGGTTTAATGAAATCACTAATGCAACTTTATTATCTATCAATACTTCTGCTCTTCTCCAGTGAAATACACAGCTCTTCCATCATTTTTCTGAGCCAAATAGCTTAATTTACAGCAGCAGTAGCTGCAATAAGCTCTGCTTTAGCTGTAGATTGAGCTACCATACTTTGCTTCTTCGATCCCTATGAGAAACACCCTGATCTCAAGTTGAAACAATAACCAGAGGTGCTCTTCATTCCATCAAAAGATCCTCCCTAATCACTATCTGAATAACCTCTCAACTTTATGCTTCCTATTCTGTCATACTTGAGACTAAAATTGTAGGTCCCTTTGAGATATGTTAAGGCTCTCTCAATTGTTGTCATATGAATTTCAATTAGTACATCCATAAACCTTGAAAGCATGCTTATTGGAAATTGGATATTTGGTCTTGTAGAGGTTATGTACATTAAGCTACCAATGAGGCTTCTGAATCTACATCTGTAAAATTACTTCCATCTATCTTCTGCAATTTTTCTTTATAGTTCATTGGTGAACTTGTTGATTACACTCCAGCATGTCAAATTTTTTAAGCACCTCTCTGATGTACTTCATTTGGAAAATAGAAATCCCTTTCTGATCTTGACAGATTTCCATTCCCAAGAAGTATGTCATTAGGCCCAAATATGTCATGTCAAACAAACCCTTCAATTTGAGCTTAACACCTTCAATCTCATTAGCATTGTTCCTTGTCAGCAACAAATCATCAACATATACATAGTCCGGGATTTAACCCCGAAAAATTCTAGAAAAATTTCCTAAAATTCTCCAAAATTGAAAAATCATTATTGACACTCTCCAAATATTTTTTTAAGATCAATAACCCATAATTCTCGAAATTCTCAACCAATTACAGTTATAACCAAAATAAACCGGGAATGTCAATGTATGCATGTACAATCTTTTCATGTGCAACAATTGTCATTTTTCACAAGGCAGATATGACACATAAGGTATGAATAATACTAATTTATCCCTATCAATCTCATCCTATGACAATTTACTATGTTACCCTTCCTGTCAGGGGGTGGGATGTTACACTCCGAAATTTCTCCATTCTTCGATGTTGATCCTGAAACACTAGCAAACACATCAAGGTACCTTAAAGACATAATAATTAAGCTAAAAAAACTTGTATTAACCCATAAAAACACTTAAACACAATTAATAAAGAAACTAACACAATTATACCCAAAACACATACTAAATAATCGAATAAATGGCTAAACATATATCAAACTATACCCTAAAATACAATGCATTTCACACCTATCAACATCCCTATATTCAAACATTTGTTTGTCCTCAAGCAAACAAAACAACAAACAACACAAAGCACAAAACACACAATGCAACAAATGAGGCAATGACTTCAGCTTCATGAAATAATTTAACTCTAAGCATAATCATTCAAGTTGTTCCAAATTATTAACATGTAAAATCCGCATTTAAACACCTTAGACTCAATATACAATCTAATCAAAATTTTAACGTTGAATATATTCACCCCTATCACCTGCACACACACATTGATAATCATTCAGTCAAAACAAAAATGTAGCTATTCCTCAGTAGGTTTTTATGAAAAATCAAGCTAGTAACAAGTTTGATAGATTTTTATTTGAAAACATTTTTTGTTGATTTTTGTATGGATATAAACCTTGTAACATCCCGTTCCCATACTAAGGGTTGGAGCCCTAGATTTCAGTAATTGAGATAATAGTAATTAGAGATTAGAAAATGCATTTCATGCTTATGCATAGTATGACATACACATACATGTGAACATTGAATATTTGTATATGAAAATAATTGTACATGCATTCATTGATAATTTTGGATATAATAGAATTGTGATGTGATATTATTGAGAATTGTGAATTTGTTGCATCGAAAATTTATTTGGAGTGAGTAACTATTAATTTTGAATTTTGGTGAATTTTAGGAATAATTTTCAAAAATGTTGGATATTATTATACTAGGAAAAATGCCACTTTGCAAGTAAATTGATGTACGAAAAATAGAAATGAGTGTAATGACATTGAAGAAACTTGTGAGAAGATGACGTTGAACACTTTGGAGATAATTGGAATGAAAGGATGAGAGTTAGCGAACTAGTTCAATAAGAACTAGTTAGTTAGGAAACTAACTAAGGTCTTAAGAAAAGGACAAGTGTCCAATTCTTAAACATATGTTCTTTTAAACTTGAAAGATCCATCTACGGTTTGTTCTTTGTCTTAAAATATCTTCTTCGAGATTTTCCTTCATCTTCTGGAAGCTTCATTTCTTTAAGAGATTTCTCATCCTCACATTGCAAGTCTTGCTCTCATCTTCCGCTTGCTATCTCTTTTTGTTATCTTCTTCACTATAACCGAAATACCTAACCCTATAACTCTTGACTGTTGATGATCGGGTATTTGGGAAAGCTAGTCTCGAAAGTTTTGGAGCTTTAGACAAGTAAGCATTTTATAGTTTTTCATTATTGTATAAGATGAAGCATGCATCATGTTAGTTAGAAGTTGAAGTTATAAAATGAAAATATACATAGGCTAAAACGTGAGTGACAAACCAGAGCATACAACATGTGTTGATTTTTTTCAAATTTGAGGATAGATATGCTATAAGTTAGTGTAGAAATGATTTATAAGTTAGAAAGATCAATGAAAATACACATGAGAAGAGTACAAAAATTTATGAAAGGTTAAAGCATATATGTTATGTTTTCTTTTCATTGTGTATATACACAAACACACACATACAGATATATATACATACAAACACACACACACACACACACACACACACACACACATATTACGTGAATATTTTGGTGTTTTTAAAGATGAGCTGAACCGAAAATAAATTAAGATGAAATGAAAATGTTGATAGAAATAAATGAGTGTAGTATAAAAATGTTAAAACGCAGAACATGAAGAAGATGCATGAATGACATGCGACTTTAGATGTTTTTGCGTAAACTTTCATGTTCTGTGAATGCGTTAAATGGAAATGGAGTAGATAGAGTAGACATGAGTTAGAAGTGTACGATTTAATGGATGTTAGAGAAGAAAATGGAAAATGTACAAGAGATGAAAAAATTGCAGCAATGGAAGTTGATAACGCAGAAATTAAAAAAGTGAAAGAAGAAGTGCAGAAAATGTGAAGAATGTGATTTGGTTTTTAGTGTTTATGTTTTAATCTGGAATTTGGATTTTGTTTTCGAATGATTTTACTTGAGAAGGGGTGAAAATGTAGTTTGAAACTTCCATGATTAAACTGTATTAATCTAGGAAGATTTTGACAAAATTGTCTTCATGAAAGTCGTAGATCTTTCTTTTAGAAGAGAGCTAGATCAAATTAGAAGAGAGCTAGCTTGATTTTGGATAGAAGACATGGTTCAATGGATGGTCAATTGAGACTAAAGGACTTAGTTAAAATTTTTGTATAATTCCTCATGTTTATAGTGTGTTAGGTATACAGAGATGTAAACTCTGATTAATTTTTAATGACGTACATATATGGATATTTTGAAAAGCTACAATGTACATAATTGGTTTTGGTGAAATGAAATGAGGAATTTGGGTTTTTTAATATTGTGATATTTACGCATTAAATGATGATGCCATGATTAAGTTAGTGACGTGACTGCTCTAACATGTCGTTATCATAGGTTATGTAATTGAATGTCCTCATAATATTCTGGTATATACTCTATAATAGTGGAGTGTTGCATAAATTCTAGCAGCTCAATCCCTCTCATCAACGTTCTTGGCTATTGAAACAGTTATTGAATATTCGAAGCCTATCTATCCTTACATCATGCACAATGTAGGGAATAAGGACAAAAATTCATTTTGGTATGATAAAAGGTCCATTGCCTTATTTAGAGAACTGGGCTTCTGCATCTGCCAAATAGGTTTCCTACCTCTACCAAAGTTTTGGCAATCATTTCTAATGGACAAATCCAACCAATTCTGGATCCCTTCTCTGGACATTCCTTGAATGGTTTCAACCTTTAGCTAAATGTCGTATTGATATGTCTCTGGAGTTATCATGACATCGTCTTTGGAATGCAACATTGGACAACAAAAATGTTTATATATTCTAACTGTTACATCGTCCCTATTGTATGACCGATACGAATATACTATGCACTATCAGTCATATCCAGTATTGGCATACTTTCGTTGATTGGCCTACTGAAGAAGCTCTTGCTACTAAAGAATTTTATACACTTCTAGACCAATACAACCAGTATCTACAGTCTGACATTTCTTCTCTCTGTACTTCACAAGAACCATAGTACGGACTTGGTCCAAATCCTATAAACCCGAAAGCTTCCATAATAACGTGGCTTGTGATTAAAAACAGGTTAAAGAAAAAAAAAAACCGATGACATAGAGCACAAGATGCATTTTGGGAATCATGTAAGGAATTTGAAGAAGATCGCAATCATTTATTTTTTTCTTGCTGGTACCCTAAAGTAGTCTGGGGCAGATTACAGCACGTTGTGAATTTAATGAATCCTATACATGAACGGGAGCCAACGCTTAGTCGGATCTTCTTTTTGTCCAAACTCTAGGCAACAAACGCAATGCTTATTAAAGTTGCACTTGTGACCACCATTTACTGTCTCTGGAAAGAACAGAACAACCGATAAGATCATCGCCTGGATTAGAGTTGCTATTATCGCTAAGAGATTGGAGCATCATCTCACTCCTGATATCAATTTTAAATGACATCTTTAAATAGATTTTTCAATTAAGGATCCGCTCGTGTTTCCCCTTCGATGAGTTGTTTTAACAGTTAGCTAATTGTCTTAACTATCGGTTATCATTGTAATTAACTAAAGTTAAACAGTAGTACCTTGTACATAAAATAAATATATATAATATGAGCAAATAATAGAAATAGACCTATAACGCGCGTACTATCTGTAAAGAAACTAATAATAGTAAATGCAAATTAATGAAACATAATCCGAAATGTTTGTACATATAAAATTTAATTTAATTCACTTACAATTCAGATTTATAGTAAGATATTGCATAAAAATCTACCGAACACAACCCCCCCGCCCCTGCCCACATCATTATAGGCATTATCTACAATCATCCATTTCGTCCAAATTAACAAAATGTCTAGTATCAACTTTAGTTGACATTGAATCTTGAATTACTGAGGTTAATCTCGCCCCTCAGACAGTTTCCAGTTCCACTCTGTTGAGCCTTCCTTCTGTTCATTTCGGCATACATTTCCTCTATCATCGGTTTCCATAGCCGAACACGAGCGTTGATGAACCAATTAGATACCTGGATGGATAGTGGCACAAATATTTATATGCACAGAAAGTGTCAAAAGCACTTATAATTCCAAAATCGTTTAATGCCACCTAAATTTACCTGGCTTCTTGTCAATCCACTTCTCAGTGCAAGTAAATGCTTATCTGCATCCTTAGGGTACCTGACGCAAAATTTGTACACAAGTGTTAATCATACTGATGTACAAACTCGTGCATTTACACTGCAATTCCACAACAATGCGAGATCAAGAATCAAAATATTTAGATGTTATAGAATAAGAGCTCTCACGGGTGAAGGAAGTTTTGAAACATCCATGCACGCAGGACGGAGACAGATCTTTCAGGCAAACCTCGCTGGGGTCGCCATAGTTGATTATCTTTTTTCTTCAGCTGCTGGAGAGTCCATTGCTTTTGGAAGTAAGAATCAAAAGACCCCTCTGCTTGTCCCATAAATCCAGGATCAAGATGTACTCCCATTGCACGGATTTGGCTGCTGATTCGCCCCCTAAGGTTTTTGTACAGAAGAGAGATTGTTTGTAGAGCAAAGCGAGTATGTATCTGAGGGTCTAACTCAGTAGCAGCATGAAATGCAGAGATGACAGTGTGTATCTCATCCAAACATTGGCTGTATTGGTCATCAACCTGAAACAGGAAATAGACAAGTTAGTAAATTAACCACACCAACCTCAGATAACTGAAAAACAAAAAAGAAACTAGCAAACTCTAAATTGGCAGATCCATTCCATCAATTTACATTGTGAAATGGTTAACAATACAATGTCTATAGTGACAGCTCCGGATTAAAATTAAATTTAGTTATAACCCTCCAGCTCGGATAACTTGAACAATCAATTCAAAGTGTTCAATCCGATAGATCAGGTTTGGCATTGCACCAAGTGTGTAACACTACAACGCTACTGATGAGATTTAGCAGCTTCACATTTCCAGTCCTTCTCTAACCTTCATTTGGAAGGATTGAAACTAAGTGGAAGGCTCGAAGCAGAGTCCCTGGGGGATGCAGCAAGCTAATCACATGCCACTGGAGCTAAAGCTATCTGGTTAGAAATGAATTTGAGGATGTCGTAAGTATTTGCTGTAACAAACTAATTAACATACCAGTTTTAGCAAAGTTAGCAACTGTGCTTTCTTGTCCCTTGCCCCTTTTTGTAAACCGGGATCCGCTTCTACATCAAATCTCCTATCAACATTAGGAGATGCTTCAAGACCAATGAACCGCGTCCTTTCATCAATAGGGCAATCAGCTAAGATTGGTATACTTGTCCCAGTTATGGAGCCACCAGTTGAAAGACTCATTTGATTGATATTCGCAAGTGAATAGCTTGCAATTTGAGAGAGTATTTCCTGTACTACAAGCAGATACTGCGATCCGGGGATTATTTGGAAGCATTGACTAGATCTGCAGGAACCACAACTATTTCTCTTGGAGGAATCCTGTTCAGAGCCTAACCTTTTCCCTTTCAAGCAATGGCATGCTACGTCACCACAACTGACTTCCGAGCACTGATCTACTATACTGGTTCCACATATGTTCGAAGGCTGAGATGTTGCAAGACTTAGAGAGAGCTCATTACTGAGTGGACAGGAACTATAAGGAGTATCTATCACACCCGAACCGTTTGATAATAACCAGTTATTTGATACCATGCTTCCTAAAGAATGAAACGCAGGTCTTGATGGAAATTTTCCACCTAGCTCCACAGTTTCAGAGAACCTGCAAAAATTCCCCTTCCCATTCATATTACTGAACATGTCAAAACAACCTTGATTCACAGAGGACACAAACGAATTAGAACAGTCACTTGAATCACAAGTTCTTAGAACTTCCGAAGGATAGGTTGAAGGTCCTGAAATTGCTAAGCTATTCAAATCTTCTTGAAGACCATTTCTTGTGGTATAAAGTGGAGTAACTGCAACACTAGAAATGGGTGTCCCACTCATAAAATGTTCTTGAATTGAAGTGTTGGAAAAAGGACCCAAAGAGCCTGGCGTCCCATATCTCATGACATCTCTGGCAAAAGATGTTATTAATGTATCCGAATTAGTAACTCCAGCTTGATTTGTGAAGTGGGTATCAGTGTTAACACTATCAGCAGGTTCGCCATGCAATGTCTGAGGCATGTATCTTCCGAATCTCTGATTATTACCGCCATGTTCAAACGAATCATACTGCAGTACAGGGTTTAGAGTGGTGTTTGATGCATTTGTACATACATCAAGAGGATTCCCACTGACCGTGTTGACAGAAACACCGGACAAACTATCCATCCCGTTACTCAAAATCACACTGATAAGTTTATCCGCTCTCAATTCTTGCTTGTATATGAGCCACTAAAGAGCAACACCCTCTCAGAGAACTCTTTACCAAAGATCAGAAACGACATACAGCACATTCTATTCCACGAGAAACTTTTTAGTCCTTGTTCTTCTCATCAACCACCATGTACCTGGAACAAGTTACATTTAGTAAACACACAAAAAGCTTCCTCCTATGCCTCGTCGAAGGTGAAAAATAATTTAAGAAAAAACAGATAAACAGGAACAGAGACTCTCAACCAGGGGGGAATACAAAGTAGTAGTATGCTTATTACGTAAAAATACCACAAAAATTTGACCAGTATCGGCTTTAACAGTTGCTTTAAGGTGCACAAGGATCTGTCACCTATATTTCATTTACTAATAGCAATGTATCCTTGACCTATAACTATTTTCAAGGAAAACATGGACTGAGCCTCCTGCCATTAATGTAGCACGAGCACCAACTTGTTAATGACTTGAACAATTACTGAGTTTAGCAATGAAATAATGGTCTACTGGTTAACTTGTTTGTGCTGTTTCTTCAGCCGTGTTCTGAATAAACCTGTTAAACCATACATGCACCACTAGTGCTCAAAGAAAGAAAGAAAGAAAGAATGGACCTGAACAACAACTCTGTATTACGAAGCTATACTTGACGCAAGCCGTAGGAATCCATCAGAAAAGCAGAAAGGAAGTCGATATCTTTATAAATGTAGGGAGGTCGTAGATTTGATACGAAATAAAGACCGCCTTCCACTGAGGAGGGAACACGGTGCCTTGGACAAGACCTTGGAAATATGTAAAAACAATGGATTGAGTGAGAACTGTCATGGATTTTATCAAAGCAAAAGTAAGATGATTATATATAGTACTTATTAAGACAGACAGCGTAGTTTCTTTTCCCCACTCATTGACAATGTTATGTTGTTGGTCGTTCTCAGTCTCGAGAACGAAAGACAACCTCTTTCAACAGACACCCTCTTACGAAATGATTGCTCTTTCTATCTCTATGAAAGGGTATAATATAAGCCAGATAACACCGGCAACCTATGTTTCTTCTTTAACCAAAAAGAAAAAGAACAAGATAACAATCCAACAAATGACTACCCATGCATCATTCCCACCTCTCTTCTCTCTCTCTCTCTCTCCCCCAGCGCGAAAAGAGAAAAACAAAGAAAAGCAAGCTAATGTTCTTGCATGATCACAAAAATGGGATTTCTTCGAGAACCCAAACCCCAAGAAACTGAGATATACACTTGCAGACTACGACAAGATTCATAATCTCACTTTCTTCCCCGCGAGATACAAATTGAAAAAAGGAACTCACAACAGAAATGGGTCTTGAAATAAAGGACAATAACCTCTCAGAAAACTCATTAAAGCAAGAAAGAGAATGGGAAAGGGCCAAAAAAGAAAAGCTTCTGCAGAGAGGTGGGAGATGCATGAAATGGACCCATTAAAAATTAAGATGGACAGAGAAAGAAAAAAAGATAAAAGAGAAGAGAGTGAAAATAGCCACACAACACAAGAGTTGAAACAAGGAGTGAGAGAGAAAAGCGGAAGAGATTAATCTGGCGTTGCAGTGCCACTCATTTCTGCTGCAGGCTTTTGGGGGCCCATAGCTTCCATGTCTTTGTTTGTCCTCCTCACCACCTCTCATTTATATCTGCTGCTCTCTGCAATCATCACAAATTAAAATATCAGGATTCTATCTGTTCAAACTCCTGTTCATGGCAGGTCCTCTGATCATCACCACCATTTCAAGAGTTTACTCTTTTTGTGGTTTTAAGACAGCAAAAGCTAATGATGTGTTTGTTGAGGTAGAAAGATAGAAGCGCAAATGGGGTAAAAAAAAGGTTAAGCTTTTCTCTTAGCAAACCAAACAACTCAGAAACAAAGCAATGTTCAGCTTGTGAACGTAAAGAGTGTAAACAAAGTAAACTACTGTCGCAGCAGTGTACTTGGAAAGAGTACTACAACTAGTGATGCAAGCAATACTACAGGTGATGAGAAAATCTGGTGAACAGATCTTTGACGAATTTATTGAAGCAATTACAAAACCTATCTACTTCCTTTGCTTCACTGGGCTCTCTATGGACCAAATCCTAACTGGGAAATTTGCGATTCTATGTACTACACGGTGTGCGTTGCAGACCATTATGAACATCTACAAGTGTGAGAGTGAGCCCGTATGTACATACATGTAATGATGTTAAAAACTGGCATCAGGTGATCCGCCTCTGCTTCTACGTATCGTCATGTTATGTCTTTAAATAAAATCTAGACGTGAAGATTCTTGAAATCCTTGTGTTAGGTGTTCTAGGATCTGATGTGATAATACATTCCCGTGACCCTGTTACTGTAGCAAAGTTCGCCTCAAACAGAAGTAACTGTTGTTAGGAACTTTTTAACTCTATTACGGTTTGGGTCCTTCGATTGTAAAGTTGTATCATTTAGACACTATATTTCCTTTTCCTAATCCACTTTTTTAGGGTTTTTGTGCAGGCGCAGACAGACAGGCCATGCTTCTAATGTGAAATATGACATCTTTTTAAAAGTTTTTTTTTTAAAGCAGAAATAACGCAGACTACCGTTTCCACATTCTTTTAGTAGATAAATGTCACCCGACTTAGTTTAGAATCGGATAATTAAGCATAAGGATTTCAGCTGCTATTCAGAATTTTTTAACTTTAAAAAAAGTAAGGTTAAATATTTAAAGTACTATCTATTTCAATATATCATTATATTATTTGCCGAAGCTTCTTGTCGTCTGGCTAAAGAAATCATATTAATCTTATCTAAATTTTGTGCTTCTTTGAGACAAAAAATTTACTACAATAAAAACATACATTTCATGTCATTTTTTCAGAAGATGTCGCGAAATATGTCGCAAAATGTAGGAGGCTCACGAAAAGAGCCAAAATTCCACAACGATGTATGCAGATGTCATGAAAAAACAATGTGTTTGACGTCGTTTTGTTAGTAAGACGTCGCAAAATACTTAATCCGACGTTGTAGAGAGTTAAACGTCGGGAAAGGCCAAGTAATTAACGTTCTTCCCCTAGCCCAACCAGAACAACACGACGTCGTTTTTTAATTTCAAACTCCCGCCCTCCAAGCAGATGAGACGACGTCGTGTCCCCGCCCCCATAACGACGTCATCTCATCTTCTGTGTTTAGCTCTCCGTCGAGTCGCCTTCCCTCTCTCATCTTCTGTTGCCCTTGGAATCGTTGCAGGTTGTTTCATCAGTTGACATCCTTCTGTCGTCTACAATTGGAGTGTTGGTTGAGGTAAGTAATTCAACTATTTTGCT
>JANPWT010000008.1:43825201-43838133 GCA_024678245.1 Erythroxylum densum | reverse complement strand
AAGTTCAGTATATTTTATCAGACCCCATATTCCAACATAGATAGGTGTCATTTATTTGAATTTCTAGATAGGGTTGATGACTAATCAAGAAATGAGAGATTTGCAAGTTAAAAAGGAAGAAAATGATTGTTTCAAGTGAATAGTTAGCCTCCAAATTTTCGTTGTAAAATTCCAAATTCTAGTAAAATAAAAAGAAAAATGAATAAGTACAATACGAAGTAAAGCTGTAGAAGATGTTATAAATTTCTAATATGCTCTGCAAATACTAATATTTATTATTATTGAATTAAATTAATATTGTCTCAAGTTTGTCTTGTACAAGATAAGTATTTGCTCAGATGCTCGACCTTCTATAAATATCTATGTTCAGATCCAATGTAGAATTCTTAGTTAACCAAAAACTTTTTCTGTTTAGCTATATTACTAGTGGCTTTATGACTTTTATATTGACTCATGCCTCTGCCAATTATTCAATACATTTCCTTTAACTTAGAAAAAACAATGTTGATGACCAAATAGGTGGAAAGCTGTGCTCCCTATGGACTAATGGTCTTTAAGTTTTGATTTTTGCGTGTTGAAACCGATACTTCCGTCATGTGGGAAAAGGTTTTATGGCCTTTCGGCTTCCATTTTAATTTTGAATTTAAAGGACAAAGGAAAATTTTGTTCTGATTTGCAGGACTTAAGTGTAATTTATGGGTGAATGGGATTATCCCCAAGTCGATAGAAAATAATATTATAGGGCTTATATATGCTTGAAGATATTAGTCTTAGTTAATTCGACCTACAACTTTTTATTTTGCCATACTCATATTTCACGAATTAAAGCTAATTAGTTGGAACTAATTAGTCATAGCCAAAGCCAATTGAACTTTAATTAAATCTAGATGAGGCCAATTACGCATTAGTAAAAGCTAAGTGAACCTAATCAAGACTCATTGATTTCATAAACATATTTACAACTTAGCGTATATAAGGACAAGATCCTCTGTCCAATATTACCCTGTCTTATTATGTCTTATGAAATTTCAGCCATTTATTTTGCAAAATTTATGCAGGATCTATATGAGACCTACATAAATAAATAGCTGAGATTCATTGAATATAATAAAACACTATAATATTAAACATAAAATCTGAACTCGTGTATATATAGTACTGGTTCAATCTTTTGACCAGAGAGGACAATTTTGAGTTTGGATAAGAACGCGTGTGAAAGCTTAAAGGTAGTCATCAGGAGACGGCTAATAAAAGTAGTAGCATTAGTCCAACCGCTTTTGCTTTCGACTGTGAACCTGTTTCTGGAAACTCTTAATAACCCCAAACCTCCACAGAGAGCCGCTGCTACCTCAAACACCTCTTATAAGGTGTTTGCTGTTGGGTCGATAATAACAACATATACACACTTATCCGCCTTATCTGAACTAGTACAAGTCATGCGAGTTTTATGATTTCATGTAAGATCTCAGAATAATATGATAATATTTGAAGTTAATAATCCAGAGTGTAGCCCACAGAGTTAATTGCGCTGCAATATACAAAACCAATCCCAAAAGATTTCAAGAAAATCTCACCATGACTTGATCTCCAGAACATGATGGTTTTGGCTAATTGCCATTGTTGTCAATCGTGTTCATGTTCATGCAAAGAGGCAATGGATACAACTCCCAGCTTCTGTAGATTCAACTTGACAACCGTGTCCACGAACATCATTGTGTCCTCGGCGGTGTTCCCCTCTGGTATGTCCACAACATAGGACTCCAAAACGATGGTGTAGAAGTTCCCTTCTTTGTTGAACCCGTTCACCGATGTAACTGACCTATAATTTTTCAGCCTGTGGTCGCCCCCAATAACCCTAAAGCTCAATATGTGCTTCTCATCATCCAGAATCTCTAGCCTTTCGGTGCTGGTAGATGCCGGCAGACCAGAAACAACTGTGACCTCTCTGATGCTCCCCACCCCACCATCCCCTATCATCCTGCAACTCTTGATGAAATGCTTGTACTTTTGCGGGCTATCGAATCTGCGAACGAATGGCCACACAATATCGGCGGGAGCATCAATGCGCTGTGTGATGAGTGCACTGCATGTATTTGGTGCTGTCTCAAACTTGTGGTCTGTGTCAATCAAGTGCTTGAGCTCCATAGACTCCTCCTGGGTCAGAACTTGTTCACGTGCTTGCTTGGGTTCCATTGATAGGGAAATGGACCCGCTCCGTGTGATTATTAAAGCAAATAGGGAATCAAAATCTTGGCATGCAAGAAGAGGGAGAAATGAAATGAAGAAGATAAAAAGTCTTCCTTTCTCACCTTTGATAGCGAAGGAACGAATAAAAGCTAAGCAAATAGATTGGCAGCGAAAATGGATAATATGACCCTCGGAGTAACCTAGCTACTTGTCAGTTGTCTTAACCTTATGAATAAGATAACTGAGGGGAGGACTGAGGAGCAGAGCATGACGATGTATAGGGAAAGTTGTGTTGTCTTAACTCTTAAGCATACATTTGTAGTCATTCTCTCTTTTAGTTTGGTTTAGTTAAAACAGAATATATGAAAACTCAAATGAACAGTATGGCATATATATAAACCAATGTCCTTTCATACTTTTTTTTTATTACAATAGAGAACAAAAAAATCACAAAAGACGGGAGTACAAAAGTCCGCTCGCGTCTTGTCGAAGAAGTTCCAAAATAACCCCCGTGGCTTTCGAATAATGAGCATGCTCAGATCTAAAAAACTGGCACAAGCCGCGAGTCTATCAGCACACTGGTTGGCCTCTCGTCAATTTCACTTGTGCCAAAGAAATGCTTTAATTAACGTGCATTAGTGACACTGTCCCATTATAGTATGTTTTCTTGTTTGAGATTTTAAAAGTTTGCAACTTTGGTCAGCTTAGATCTGAATGCTTAGATCGTGGTACATTTATACAGATATGGGCATAACGGGAATTGACTCCTCGAGTCAAATTGGCCATAATTGAAATAGGAATCAGGGGCAGAAAGGTAAATTAACGAAAGTTGTCGCAATCGTTGAAAAGGAGGACAAGGGTGGGGTGAATCATGTGAGAATCTGTAACAAACTCTTCCGAACTCCAGTTTGCATCATTCCTCCTTTTCCTGCCTCTTCTCCAATTGGCTTCCTTTACTCAAAAACTTTCACTTCCTTTTATGTTTACTTTTGCTTCCATTCCTCTACCTAATTCCTTTTTTCTGACTTTAACTATCGCTAACTCATCCTATTGGCAATTCTATCATTTCCCTTGCAGTAAGTGGGAAAGCAACCTACATTTTTCTGAAACGCTGCTGTCAACTGGAGAACAAAATATGGGTCATATCAAATAATGCAGTTCAATTATTAATTGGTCAATGTAAAAGCTTTTTTCTAAAAAAATTATTATGCCTTCCATTGTATTTGTAGTAGAATTCTAATCTTAGGAATGTCTTATGGTCAATCCTAATAGTAGTATAAGAAGAAATTCTTCTTTATTATTATTATTTTCACATCAAAAGTTAGTTTTTCTTTTGTTATACTCTATCAAAATATTTTTTTTATACAATTTGACTAATTTATTTCTTTGTACTATATACCAAAATGAGTCTATTTTAGATTTAAAATTATATAAAAAAACTTCCTTATCCCTTCCTCAATAAACCAAGCCATTTGGATTTGGTAATTTTTTAATTTAATAGTCGGTAATGTTCTATAAAATCTTGTTTTTGAAGGACATATGTAATGAACATAATAAAAAGATATTGAAATGCATAAAATGAAGGGATCTATTTTAGGAGTGGAGCTGTTGGAGCAACGGGTAAGTTGGAATTTTGAGTACGTTACATGGAAGACTTCAAAGGAGGCAGCTCGATGACGTCCTTAATATCCCAGTCTCCTTACGAATGCTTGGATATGAGTCAGATTCCTTCCTTACATAAGGCTAAGGCTATTAATAACTAAGAACAGACAACAAGCTAACTGAATTGAGTAAATCTTAGAGCAATGTAGTAGCTTCAAATAAGTGAAAAGCCTAAACATTTTCAATCTAATGTAATCCATGACATTGTTACTCCCACCCTAGAGATGTTGTAAGAGGGTGCTAAACATTAGGGAAACACATTGGTGGGATATTTTCTCAACAAAAGACCTGCATTTCTTCGTGTTTAAAGGCGGGTGCACAATAGATCGGGAAGCAAAAAGCTGACTAGAGTCTTGCTTACTAAAGAGGATACTTATCTCTTCAAATTTACCAATATGGACAATTTGAACAAGGTAATGGAATTTGACCCTTGGCTTATTGGTGGTCAACTAATGTTTGTTCAAAAATGGTCCCTTGGAATCAAGTTTGACATATCTATAATAGAAACCATCCCTTTGTGGATTAACTTCCATAAAATTCCGTTAAAGTATTGGACCTTAAATGTCATAGTACCTACAGGAAAGCACAATGAAATAAGTGATTGTGAAAGTATTGAATCAGTTCCTTATTACATTTACAATGAGGTGGAGAATCTTAACCATGAAATTCCAAAAAACTTGTAATTGAAGTAGACTTAGCAATTATCTCTAATTGCCAACAAGAAATCAGGGAGGAAGAGGAGCAAACCCATTGATATAGCCACTAGTTCCCATCACCTATACCCATGCTTTTTTGGAATATAAGGGATATGAATGAACCTAATAAAAGACAGACTATCAATGATATTATTTTGGAAAAACATCCTATCATTTTGGGACTATTAAAGACTACAATCAAAGCTCATAAGCTTTAGAACTCTAAAAAAATTCTAGACAAAGATTAGGATTTTAGATCTAACCATGAAAATCATTATAATGACATAATTGTTTATGCTTTCAATAAGGAAATGTAAAAGTTACAGTTTAAAGCAGCTCAAATCAATTTGTTCATCTTAACTGCAAGTTGGAAAATTCATATCATACTTTTGACATTTTCATTATATGTCCTTCCAATTCCGAATTTGAAAGAATCAAATTATGGGAAGATCTTATGAGCATCACAAATTTAATGTCAAACTTTTTGATTCAAGCAGGTGACTAAAATTGTCTCTTTCATTCTTTAGAAGCTCAGGGAGATAGGGTGAACCCTTCTAACATAGGAAAGGAGCTAGAAAAAGTAGTTACTAAGCTGGATGCCACTAATTTAATGTTTGCTGGAAATCTTTTCGCATAGAGTAATAAGCAAATGGGTAGTGCCTTCATCAGGAAGCAACTTTATAGAATATTAATAAATTAGAGTCGGATAAGGAAATTCCCAAATTCATATGTTTTTTGTTGGCCTTTATTTATGCTCAAACCACTCTTATATGCAAATTTAAAATTTCTCCTCATTGAGAAAAGTCAATGCTCCTTCAATTTTTTTAATTTCCTCACTAATAAAGAAGGATTATGGGGAAAGTTTAACTTTTAAGAATCAGATTAAAGCATTCCTTAAATTAGGATGTCCTCCAACTGCACTAATACTTCAAATTGCCAAAGATGAATTCATAGGAAGCTAGTTACCTTTTTCCCAATAATCAAGCACTGAAAGTTGCTGAGATAAGAAATCCTAAGCTTTACAATAGGGCATTTCTAGATCATAACTCCTTTCTAATGTAATAAGGCAAGAACAATTTGGTTAAAAGAGGGAGATCAAATACCAAGTTGTCAGCTAGATAGAAATGATCAAATTGTTACTGAAAACCTTCTATTGAAAATATGGTGGTCAAATTCTCCTTATATAATTGCTATTTCCATGGAGATTGTTAACATAATAATCAAATTAAACATATTTGGATCTTTTGATTTCAAATTTCATTAAAAATGCAAGAAGCTTCAAATTATTCATATTAGTTTTCCAGATGATCTAATGATATTCTGTGCAGAAGATCAAAACTCCATCTCACTTTTTCATAAACCTCTCCTTAAGTTTTGTAGGAACTCTGAACTAAGTGTTAAATTATTAAAGAGTAAGGTGTACTTTTCATTTGGTGTTCTTAATTTTGATAAATTAAATACCATACTTAGGTTAAATGTCTACAACTTTCCTTTCAAATACCTCAGATTATTGTATTATCCTTAAATTGTTTCTAGTTATTATTCTATTATGATTGGACATTAATAGAATGCAAAAAAACTAGCACATGTTATATTTTTCTTTATGAAGGAAGTAATCAATCTCATAGGCTAAAGTATAAAGATACTTAAACAAATGTGTGGGTGCTTATTAGAGAACAAGTTTACTAAATAGACCCGAAGTTAGAAATCAGTTTTGGAGCATTACTTATATGTCTATAGAATTCTCATTGTGATAAGTGTTCCTTTAAATTGAGGTTACCAAAGTTATCTTGTATAGGGATTATAATATTTTGATATCATTTATGACCTATTTAATCATGATTTGGTCAATCAGTAGTCATTGGATATAGTATGAACTATATAGAGATAGTTATGTGATCAAGATATGATTCATCACCCTAAAGTAATTGAAGAGAATGTTCTATTATTCTCGATTAGTATTGATTCGAAAAATCCTTGTTTAAGATCAAATTACGGTTTATAAATAGTTTACAAATGTCATTAACTGAATCAATAGCCAATAAAGGAGAAATAATATCGTTGGACTCAAACAAAGGGGACATTAATTTCATGCTCTATGTCTAATCAGAATATTATATGATAAAAGGATTGAATTATACGAAAGAATCATGCACAGAAAGGTTAGTCAAAACCACTTTGACATTTCTATATATTTCGGTGATTATGATGTGTTATTAGATGCCACTATTGATCTATAATTATATATTGTTTAATTGAATAATTAAAGATAAATTAAAAAGAGTTTTAATTTATCTAATTATAATTCTAATTATGAATTATAATTATAATTTGTAATCATTGCAAGATATTTGGAAACCTATCGGGTCTCACATATAGAATGAGATGAAGAGAACAAAGTTATTTTAATCAAGTTGAAATTGATTATAATGTTTGAAAAACTTTATGATCAAATGTGAGATATTTAATAAATAAGAATCAATATGAGGTATTGAATTTAATTGGGCATAATTGGTATTTAATTAGAATTATTTGTAATTATAATTAAAGTTTAATTGAAATTAGGATTTAATTTTAATTAAATTACTAAAACATCCAAAACCTATTATAAATAGGCTTTAGCTATCATAGAGCTAGCATTTGTTGCTTCTCTCTGTAAGAGTTATAGAGTTCTCTTAACTCATTTTTTGGATATTGTTAGAGGTCAGACATTTGTGCAGCTACGGTGGTTGAAACGGATCGGTTTCGAGAACGGTTTGAGGGATACAAAAAGAAAAGATAAAACTTCAGAATAAGATATGAATTTAAATTCATGCTTTATTATGACTATGTTTCAATCATTTTATATAATTAAAGAGATATTGATTTTCAGGAAACCAATTTACGAAAAAAATTCTGATTATTCCGCTGCGACCGAGATCATATCTCGACCTGATTTCCCATCAATTTGATGTCTCTTCTCTGAACTTTCATGCCATAATGAATTTCCTACAAAGGCCCTCGTGAAAGGATTTAGCATATGGTAATGTGGAGCTTTCTATCACACATGGCAATGGGACAATGCATATAGATAGACATTAAACTTCAGGGGATGTGCAAACGGCCAGGGTTTCTTTGGATCAATGCATCTTCAGAAACGTGCTTGAGTTAAGGTCGTTGTTTGGTACCATTTTTTAGTTGAAGAGTGGGACAAAATAGTTGGTTGCATGATTAGGACCACCGGTGGTGAGTGCTTCAGTCAATGTTGCCATGGGTAACTGTAGTCCTTACCCAGGGTGTGCAAAACAAAATGATGGACACCTGGAAATAGGTAACAAAAAAATACTATGTTCACTGAATGGATTTTGGAATTCTGGAAAGGATCAATGAAATCATCTTTATATAATGAAAAATCAGAAGCTAGCACTTATATAAAAGGTAAAGAGTTCCAGGAAAACTTGACCTATCAAATGTTTAGGCCTGGGTGGAAAGATATTTTCCGTCTGAATCAAAATGAACTTGAGTCTTATATTAGGAAAGTTTATAGAAACACTACTTTTGATGTAAAGAGAAAAGCGTACCTGGCTTAAAATATTCTTACTAAATAGTGGAGAACTTCTCAGCAAAATGTACAAGAAGCAACTTTAGACAGAACTTCTAATGGTGATGAAGTGATGGGGTGCTCACCATCATCCAGAGATCCAGAGAATCGAGTATTTAGATGTGAACTTTTTTTGAATGAGAGAATAATATATTAACTAAAGGAATAATGATCCAAAACACAGTCAGGCATGTCGACCCAAACATGAAAGCGACTATGGAAAACAGATGCCCTAGCAAGAGGGTGGGCACCTCTATTCCCCGAATGCCCCAAAAAATAGAGATATTGTCCCTAATATATAACTTATCCTTACAATCTAAAATTATAAGACCAAAATAAGAATTATCCAAAGAACTAGAATTCAAAGCATGAATAAGGAGCTGAGTATCAGTAAAAATAGAGCCAGCTTGTAGTATATCATCACGAGTAAACAACAAGCACTAACAAATAGCTAGTGCCTCCACAATCTCAGGACCTCCATTGCCTTCATCATAACGAGAAATTGCCAAAGAAAAATAGCCTGAACCATCCTCAAACAAAATGCCAAAACCAAGAAAGCCAACATCTGCAAAAATCAAGCCACTAATGAATGCCAACCAGCTAGAGGACGACATTGTTACTGCTGCTGTATGAAAAACTAGTGGCAAACTGGGATTTGCAACATGAGAAACTCCGATGGGTAGTAGCTCCTTGAAGTCTAAGTAATAAGAATTAGCTTGAACATGAATTTGTTGTGGTGTTACCTATTTATCATTCCTTGCTGACCATAGCTTCCATGCTTGAATACCAACTCTAGTGGCATGATCTCTTCCTACTGTCTCAATAATATGGGCAAAAAGGTCCTGAAAAGATGACATAAAGGACATTAGAAACAATCCTGCTAACCTCCATAACTTTATAGCCATAGAACATTCAAGGAGCACATGCTTCAAGGATTCATTTTCTTTGCAAAAAAAGCATTTCAAGTCAACATCCACCCCTCTTCGTTGCAAATTATCTTTAGTTGGTTACACTCCACGACAACACTGCCATAGGAAATCACGAACTTTTGGAGGTATATCAAGAGACCATATTTTCCTCCATACGACCCCATGTAAATGTTGCCCATTACCACCCAAAACATCAAGAGCCTCATAATAAGCAGTTTTAACTGAATAAATCCCTTTTCTATCACAAGTCCACATGATTTTATCCGGTTTGGGGATAATACTTAGCGGAATGCCCAAGATAGCATTCATATCATCAATACTGAAAAAAGAAAGTAACTTCTCAAAGACCCATCTTCTGTTCCCATTTATGAATAAGTCACATACTCTCATAGCATCATGAATTGCCATAGGACCTTCTGGATGGAAGCTAACATCCTTTGGAATCCAAGGATCCCAATTAACATAGATACTTTGGCCATCCCCTACCCTCCACCTCACCCCCCTTAACAACACTTTTTGAGGAACAATACACTTTTTAACAACACTTTTTGAGCGAACAATACACTTTTCCAAACAAAGCTATAGTTGGAACTCAACTGACCTGTTACAAAATTCCCATGAGGGAAATATTTAGCTTTAAGAACCTGATATGAAAGAGTGTTAGTGTTAACAATAAGTCCCCACCCTTGTTTCTCGAAAAGACAGTGTTAAAACATCGGAGGCCTCTAAAACCCATACCACCCAATGACTTCTCACAGCACATACGATCCCATGACAACCAATTAATACCTCTACTACCTTCCCAACAGCCACCCCACCAAAATTTATTCATAAGAACATGTAACTCATAACAAACAACGATCAGGAGAATAAAGACATTCATGTAATATGTTGGAAAAACCTAAATGACAGCCTTGATTAAGATCTCCCTACCTGCCCTATATAAAAAGTGGTTGTTCCAATTGTTTATAGGCTTCCAGACCCGACCTTTAAGAAAAGAGAAAATCTACCTCTTACTCCTTCCAATTAGAGATGGTAAGCCCAAATAGTTACTATTACCTAAAGGTAGGTGTACTTTAAGTAAATCAGAAATGACATCCTTAACATCCTGTGCAATATATGGGCTAAAAAGAACATCAAACTTACCAAAATTGATGGATTGACCAAAAGCTTCTTCATAAACTCCCATAATGCTTTTAATTTGAGTAGCTTTAGAGACAGAGCCATTAAAGAAAAGTAACGAGTGATCGGTGAAAAATAAATGTGATATCCTAGGAAACTTTGCCCAACAACCATAAATCACCCCACGCCTTTCACCATCTAGCAACAAAAGTGATAGTCCCTCTGCAATAATTAGAAACAAATAGGGAGAGATAAGATCAACTTGCCTCAACCCCCGAATCAGAACAGTAGGGCCCACCTCTTTGCCATTAACCGAAATCAGATAGCTAACGTTAGTTACACAAATCCTCATCCGTTAAACTCAAACAACAGAAAACCCCAAAGTTGTCAACATATCAAACAAATATTCCCAACTGACCCTGTCATAGGCTTTTGCAATATCAGTATTTAGTAGACAAGATCCAGAATTTCCCCTAGACCATTGTTTCAAACCATGTAAAGTCTCAAAAGTCATAATAAAATATCCGTAATTATGCATGTGGGTTCATCTTTCTCAAAAAGATGAGCATCACACAATGCATCTCGAAAGCTAGAAATTAAATGAAAAGGACGAGGAGGACTACCTAATTTTTCATACGAAGCAGCAATGTCGTTAAAATCACCACAACATAACCAAGGAAGCTAGCTCCTTGTTGTCAAAGCTCCTAACAAGTTCCAAGAAGTTCATCTCTTAGTACTCTTTGGAAAGCCATAAAAGCCAGTAAGTCGCCACTGTTTATTACCAGTTCCAATCACACAATCAATAACATTTGAAGAATAACCTGAGACCTGAAGCTGAATATCAGTCGACCACAGAATAGAAAGACCATCACCAATCCCAATACTGTCTACAAAAAAAAACAATTTGCAAATCTAAGCTGACTATGTAACTCTTCCATTCACAAACCATATACTTTAGTTTCCATAAAAAATAATACTACCGACCTATAACTTCGAACAAGCTCCTTAAGAGCATGAACTATAGAGGGATTCACCTTTGCAGTTCCAACTAATGATCTCATAATTTTTGTTCAAACCTCTTAGCGAGTTCAACCATTAGTCTAGAAGTGATACCTATTACCGAATCCTTGGAGTTAGAAACTGTAACATAGTTGATTTTGAACCTGGCTCTTTTTTTTCCATCATCATGTTTGTCTATTGGATCATCTTCACTAAGCCCATTTGAAGTCTGCTGACCCTCACTATTCTTGTCCATATCCATACTACCCACATCTGATTCCCTCCCATCCACATTCAAATTTGCTCCTAGGAAGGAATTGATAAATATCTGAGATGACAATTGATTGTCCACATTTGTTCCCACAGTTTTAGGTCCTGATTGCCATCTTATTGCATCAACTCCGATTCTTAACTAAGAGCTCGACGGGCAATTATTTTGACGAGCAACTTCTTGGAGGTTTTCAATCCAAAGAGGTTTCAGGTCTTCCTTTTTGTGATGGAGGAGGAGATCACAAAAAGAATCAGTATGGCCTAGGTTGCCATAGAAGTAACAAAAAATCTGAATCCTTTGATATCTAAACTTGACATATAAAGGATTGCCATCAAAATCAACTAATTTCTTCTTTCTCTTCAGAGGGTTTTGAATGTCCATACGGACCCTATTTTTCATGAATGAATCCTCTCCAACAATATTAAGATGAGTAGTCTCATACTCTAAGAAAGAGCCAACAAAATTACCCAACAAAGATGCCACTGTTTGATTCATAAACCCCAGCTTCAAATCACAAACCTCAACTCAAACATTAACATGTAGTAGTGGAATAAGAAGGGGATCTTCCCTTAGTTTTATCGTGCTAAAAACCAGAAGATGCTTGTTAAACAACCAAGGAGCCCCCGAAATAACTCGTTCAAGATCAACAGCATTAAAGAACCTAAACAGATGCCATTTTTCTCCCAAATCAACAATCGAAAGACCCCTCAATAGATGTCAGAGATCCGCAAACACTTCCCTGATCGATTGAAAATTAATTCGATTGTATGTCAGAAACATACTGACCAAACATAACTCATATGACACCAGCGCAGACGATTCAAGATGCTTGATAATCAGCTCCTAGTCCTCCTCATCAGAAAGAGAAGGATGATTAAAATCAGACTCCATAGAAAAAGATCGATAAAACTCTAGGATTTAGGTAAGAACGAACTCATGCACAAAGCATACGGAGGGGGGAAAAAACTTCATGAACTTGAAAATTGTAAACTTCGTGCTGCTTCTTATGGCATCTTTTTACATTTAGATTTTTCCATGACAAAGTGAGCGATCAAGTGAATAAATAGAAAAGCAACATCAGAAATGTAGTGTATGAGCTGCATGAAGATTCAGACATTCGGACCAATATGCATGATTTCCATGTGTAAAAGAATTTTAATGGTAAAGTATTACTGCAACATTTGGAAAAAAATTATGACGAAAGTAATGTGTATCCTTACCAAATTTGCAATCTTTGCCGAATTGGCAGAGGTCTTGACATTAATTTCTTTCACTGTTTGTCTGAAAATTAAGTTAAACCACGCGTTTAGAAAGAAACAACCCTATCTGCGCCAAGTGCAACAGCAACTCAGTAAGAGCATAACCTTTTTTTACCATTGCATGCATTCTGCTTGCTTTCCTTAAGGTATACACTGGCCGCGACTAGGGGTGAGCATTCGGGCTAATCGGGCCAAATTTGCATAATTCGGGTAAAGCCCGAATTACCC
>JANPWT010000008.1:43771240-43781624 GCA_024678245.1 Erythroxylum densum | reverse complement strand
TCTATTTTTCCTTGCTTTAATTAATTTTGTTACAGAAGTTAACCAAACATTCCCTGTGGATTCAATCCTAACTCACCATAACTACTAATTTTAGTATGCAGAGTCAGGTAAATTTTGCAATGCACTAAACACGTGTTGTCAGTCTTTGATACAGTTATTGGTATGAGCTTTATTGTTTTCCTTGCAATCCATAATTGTTGAATAAAAGATTCTTCCATCCTGAATTGTGTGCATAGGGGTAGCTAGGATCACAACTCTTTTGTGGTTGACCTGGAAAACTTTCAAAAGCATTTACTTATTCTGTGGATGTCTCTTTCAAAGTTGGACACATATTAGCTGGATGTCCTATCAATGTGCAAATTCTGCACGCTTTGACTTGTTGAGCACTATTTGCAGCCATTTATCTCACTAGAGATGTCAAGCTAGCTATCTGTTGCTCCAATGTGGCAATACTAGCTTTACTGACTTTTAATGGTCTAAGGTCCTCTCAAATGTTGAAATGTTGAGAGTTAGCAACTATGTTGGAAATTAGATTTTTGGCTTTAATAGATGTCTTATCTACTAATGCGCCTCTGCTTGCTGCATCTATCATATTTCTTTCTTGTGGCATAAGCCCTTCATAGAAGTAATAGATCAAGAGTTGTTCCCTAATTTGATGGTAAGGACAACTAGCAAAACGCTCTCAATGCTGATATAATGTCTCCCCATAGTGTTGTCGAATTACATGTCCAAATATTTGTATCTCGAGAGGCAGGGAAGTACTTCTATAGAAAAGTATTTACATCTCATTCCAAGTAGTGATCGATTCAGAGGGCAAGTTATAAATCCAATCCTTGGCAATGTGCCTCAATTCACTTGGCATACCACAAAAAGTAGGAAAATGATGAATTAGACCAGATTTAACCTCAAAAGCAACACCAATAGTAAGAAAATCAATGCACAAAGATTGATGGTTGAAATCAAGAGTAGCCAACTGCTTAAGAGTGCGATCATTATTTTGCTCTGCCATGTTAGAATCTGTTTCAGAAATGGAATCACTAGAAGAATTAGAAAGCAAATCTAAAGCTATTTGAATTCCTGGTGAAGAATCAATTCTCCTGTCAGATGGTGATGGATCCTAGGACCTTTTGTGCAAATTTTCTTCTCGATCTGTGTAGTGTTCTTTTAATTTCTAGATCAAATTTCAATTCACTAGAGTGAGAATATCGTGGCATGCACCGTAACTAACCAAACAAGGAAAGAAGTTAATTAAAAATAAAAATTAAATAAAACCAATAAATTCATAAAAGCAATGGATATTAATTCTCGACAACGACAACAAAATAAATGTAGTGTGTCATAACACTACTCAAAATAATTAGACTTACAACTATAACAGTGATGACTCTAGGTTGTTCCCACAGAGATTAAATCCAATTACTTTCCTAAATTATATATTATGTGTGTGTGTTTGTGTGTGTGTGTGTAAAATAGAGGGGGTTAGGTTTGATGCAATTTAGAAAACATAGTAAGACTGAAAAATTAAATTAAATAGCAAAAAGTGAGAAAATTGATTAATGGTTTGAAATCTGGTTGTTTGGTTTAATCTTAACCTCCATACATTTTAACAAACGTCATTGCACTATTGTCTTCACAACTCTCTTTGAACTATTGATCGTGGATTAACAATAAGCTCAATTTATCCCAGTTTTTCCTTAAGTCATAGTTAATTAAAACAAGCTCTTTAATTAACCTAACTATCGGAGAACTTAAAACAAACTCTCTAATCAGACAGTCGCATTACGAGTGAGAAAAATGGATCAATCTAAGCAATAACCACACAAACTCGGGTTATTTAACCTATATTATGTTATCCCTAATGATTTAATACCATTAGTTGCCACATATGATTTCAAACACAATTATACATACCGTATTCAAGTTCTAACAATGGGTTTTCATAAAAAACAATCTAATAGAGCATTAACATCATTTTTACACAATACCCAATCAATAAACACAAGATAAGGCAAACAATCTGAAAAGACGGAAAGAACACGATACACAAAGACGATATGCTTAAATGTGCTCCTCGATGTCGACTTCATCTCCGAACTGGTGTCGGGAAGTTAGCCCTCCAACTTCTCCATGAATCTCTAAGAAATAGCCACGAATCGCCTTCGTTGTCTTTTTTGCTCCTGAAACCCTAGAAATGAAGAATATTCAAGTGTGGAATGTTTCAGTCGTCAACATAATACATTTATAATAAGAATTAGGTTTTTGGGGACAAAAGGTGCTCACGCCCATGACAAAAAATGTCATGACCATGAGATACTAGTCACGGCCATGAATTTTTAGTTATGGTCGTGGGATGTATACACAATATATGCTTCATGTTTTTTGTATTTTCTTGTCCCCTCTTCATCCTAATCCTTCTCCTTCTTGCTCTATGAAGATAATTGAGTGTGAATCTTAATAAGATGGCTCAATGAGTATGCTTTCGACTCACTTTACCTATTATGTTTCCAAATTATACCTAAAATCAAATATGAACTTAAGTTAGTATCTTAAGCATGTTAAAGCATTAATCATTAAGTGTCGTGGAGTAAATGTATCAACAATTAAATATATATCACTTGTTGGGATGAATCTTAAGCAACTATTGAAGCTTAATATGTCTTCCCCATATTTGGGCTCGAGAGGATATTGTTGTGCGTGTCCAGCCCTATTTTCGATAATTTCAGTCCTTGTTGACACTTTATAGTTCTTGGGTATGAAAAACATGTGAAGACAAGATGGATGATAGGTTAATCAAGCCTTTTTTTTAAACAAACACGCCCATATAAAGTGTCATATGCCCGTGTTCGCTACTTACAAGATCATGTGCGTCAACTGTGTAAGTATCTTGAATCATATAAAGAAATACGTAAAGGGCGTATTCATGACTAACACAACCATATGTGGTGACTATGTAGCTATCTGTGACTGTGTACATCTACAAGTGAGGCAGTGCTAAAGAGATATGGTTGTGTGTGGTGTAAAAAACCTATTTTGTGATATAAAAGAGAAGATACATAGTTTTTCATGGGTGAGCGGCGAAAATACCGAAAAGTGAAGAAAAACACAAAATAGCAAATAGTATAGTATTCTTATCCTTTTTTTTATTGTTTTTTGGATTAGTTTGAGAGTTTGTTGATTCACATATCAAATTTGGTTT
This sequence comes from Erythroxylum densum, assembly GCA_024678245.1. Lineage (NCBI taxonomy): Eukaryota > Viridiplantae > Streptophyta > Magnoliopsida > Malpighiales > Erythroxylaceae > Erythroxylum > Erythroxylum densum. Next base: position 43,778,428 of record JANPWT010000008.1, on the reverse strand, counting down.
CAACCTTGAAACTTTGTGAGACAACTTGTAATCGTAGGGTGAAATATCAAACTTTCTAATTCCTATTTGAGTTTAGTGGATTTATTCATCAGTTTGATCCGTAGTTTATTTCTTCTACATTGTAGAATTTTTCATGTAAATCTCAATGTTTGCTTCTTGATTAAGCATTTATTTTTGTACTAATATTTGCTGATTAAACTTCAAGAGGAAGTTTTGTTTTTGGTTGATTTTGTAGAAAATTGTGCTTTTTTGCATCCCAACAAAAGAGGGCAATAAGAAACAAAGAACAAACTAGATGAAGAGTTTGTACTCTTAACAAATATTCCAGGTCAAGTTAAAGATGTCTTATTAGGAAAAAACGCATCCTTTAACGGTCTTCCTCAATAAATCCTACTTTCAAACTCTAAAGAACCCGTTTCCTGTTTTTTGATGATAGAGGTTAGTGTGGCTTCTGAATTATCGTGTGAAAACTAATTTCATGCTTTGGTTCACTATAAAGTATAAATTATGCAGAAAAGACTACTAAGTTTACGATTCTCCACAACTTGCTTCCTATGCAATTCAGGAATAGAATCGCTTAATTATTTATTTTTTGAATGTCCCTGGCTCATCTGGAGGAATATATGTAACTCCTGCAATGTCTCATAGAATGATCAACTATGGAACACGACCAAAGAGTGGACTGCTATGCTACTACAAATCACTGCTGTAAAGGAAATGCAACAACTTTTAAACTCGCTCTAAGCTGCAACATCTATGCAATCAACCTAGAGATAAATAACAGAATTTAGACAGGGACCTTTCTTCAAACATTCATCTGATCAAAACAATATCAAGACATGGAATGTATAATGCATTTTTCAGTTACTTCTCTTTTTTGGGTTTATTTTTGGCTCTTATCTTTGAGGACTATCTTCCTTTTCTAGTTCTGGCATGGTATCCTAATCTGCTATTGAGCGTTCTGGGTTTGTTGTAACATTGTCTCCTCCTCCGTCCACGAGTTGTTTAATATTTTTTTTTTTCTCCCAAACAAGAGAGGGACAGCAAATATTATTGTTATTTTTATAAGCATGAAGATATTATAACCTACTTTAAAATTTTTGAAAACTTGGGAAGTAGTTGGTTCATATGGAGAGATAATAATAGGAATAAGAATGAATATAATGAGGATGTACTTATTTGGTGATATGAAGAGAGATGAATGAATATGGAATGAAAAATAAAGCTTGGTAAGAGGTTATGATTATATAGCCTATACTTTTATTCCTAATTTTTGGACATTGCTTCATTCTTCTCCATTATGAGAGGAATAGGAATCATTCTTTCAATATTGTAATTATAATATAATTAATTAAAATATTTTAATTAATTAATTAATTACATTATAATTAATTAAAACATAATTAATTAGTTAGTTATAATATAATTAATTAAAATATAATCTATTTATTATTTAAAATATTGTAATTAATTAATTACATTATTTTAATTAATTAATATAATTAATTAATTAATTATAATATAATTAATTTTTATTTCTTAATTTTTTACAAACTAAGTGCTATCAATGGTAACAATAACTATTCATTTCTCTTAACTAACCATTATAATTATAATGATAATATTCATTCTCATTCTTCACTATATTTATTATCATTCTTATTACCATTTCATTATACGAACTAATCGTCCCTTGAGTAATGAAAATGAATATTATTATTATAATTATGATGGTTGGTTAAGAAGAATGAATAATTACCATTATCATTAATAGTGATTAGTTGCAAAAAATATAAAGAAATAAATTTTTATTATACTTTAATTATTTAATTATTTATATTATAATTAATTAATTAAAATATATTAATTAATTATTTATATTATAATTAATTAATATTAAAATATATTAATTAATTAATTATATTTATTTAATTAATATTAAAATACTTTAAAAAATTATTACTAAAAAATAAGTTTCATTTACAGATATCAAAGCTATTATTCCTATAATAATCATCTACAACTAACCACTTAATTTTTACTCGTCACCGTTAATTCTTTGCGAAACCCAAGCACCCTTACTCTCCTTTTCAGAAGTATGATTCATTTTCAAAATGCTTCCGCATAAATCGTATGTCTTTTGACTTGAACGAAAGTAAAGATTGACACACTACAGTAGAGGTCAAAATAAACTTGCCTTGTTGGATTGGACAATGGAGCGAGTACCAGTATCCCTGTCCGTACTCACGCACCCGACGGGTTCTAATTGAACACGACGTCGGCGTGTAATCACAGGACCCACATAAATCACCGTAAATGCAATTATTTAAACAATATGTGATTACTAGTATATTTCTATATAATTTAAATTCAAGTCCTTGTATATATTATTAAAAAAAATAAAACAGCAATTTATTCATGGAAAACATTTTAAATGCATTTAAGAACAAAAAAAAGAAGAAGATAGAAAGAAAAGGTGTATTGATATTTCAAAGTCACCGCCCCTCACCAACCGCCACCTTCCTTGGAATGCGAAGTCCACAATCCAAAACGCGTTCACACCGCCTCCCTCCCACATGTTCCATCCCTTTGAGTCATTAGGTGCATAGAATGGGGTCGGCTCGGCGGTATTAGTTTAGTTAAGATTACCGGCTTCGGATGGATAATGTAAAGGTCATCTACCCACTACTTCCCATAACTTATTGATTTTTGCAAATTCCAATTTTCTTTTGAGGGTTATATTTTCTTTTAGTATAAAAGAAAAATGATTACACCGGTTACAAAATTAGTTTAAGGAAATAAATTCTCGACAATCCTCCGAGAGGATGGTAAGGCACCCATTGACACTATCTATTATCATATTTTATTCTCTTGAAAAATAAAAAAAAAAAGGATGAAAAACAGGTGTTTTCTTGTTCTTTGTAAGTTTCCAATAGATCAATGAAAAAGGAAAAGTAGAAGCAATTGTTTTTTTAAGCAAAGAAATAACATTTGAGCTGTACACGCTCCAATTCTAGCCATATTTGTCAAAATTTGTTTTCACACGACACAACCTTCAATCGCCAGCAAAAGTCAGCCGAACAACGTACGACTTTGCCACTCATTGCTTCTGAAACCCCTTTCTTTCTCCGCTACAACATATTTATTTGCTATCTCAATCCCAAATGCATTAATAGAACAACACACAACGCGGTTTCTCTCCAAACCCAACACCCATTCTTTTCTCTTCGGTGATGAAATGAATGAGCCGGCCAGAGCCCCAAGCAGCAAGAGGAAACGTCAAAAACAGGACAATAAGCAGACAACCCACTGCAACAATGATGATGCCAACAGTCACCACAACGACACCAACAAGACGAAATCTTTGAAGGGTATAATCACTTCGCTAATGCTGATAGACGAACAGGAAAAGTGCGATCAAGAGGAGGAAACCAAGGCCAGTGGGGAAGACAAGCTCTTATTTGAAGACAACCACAAGAAAATGGCCAAAACCATGGTCGACTACTACTCCAATCTTCAGGGTTACTATACTGAGATTCAAGCAACCGACAGAATCAAGCGTAAACGTTCTCGGGCAGTTGCTGGTGCGGCCGCTTTGACCGCTGCCACAAATGGGTTGGCCTCAGACGGAGTTAGCGAGACGAAACAAGGGCAAGGGCAAGGGCAACAGAGGAGGATTTGGGTCAAAGACCGTGACAGAGCTTGGTGGGATGATTGCAACCGGCCTGATTTTCCTGAGATTGAGTTTAAGAAAGCGTTCAGGATGAGCAAGTCCACGTTTGACATGATTTGTGATGAGCTTAACTCAGTTATAGCTAAGGAAGATACCACCTTGCGTAACGCAATTCCCGTTAGGCAGAGAGTTGCTGTATGTATTTGGAGATTGGCTACTGGCGAGCCACTTAGGCTTGTCTCAAAGCGGTTTGGTTTAGGTATTTCTACTTGTCACAAGTTAGTTCTTGAAGTTTGTTCTGCTATCAGGAACGTTTTAATGCCCAAGTATTTGCAATGGCCTGATGAGGACGGTTTAAGGAAGATAAAGAATGAATTTGAGTCAATTTCGGATATACCCGGTGTTGTTGGGTCTATGTATACTACTCATATACCTATTATAGCTCCAAAGATTAGTGTTGCAGCTTATTTTAATAAGAGACATACTGAAAGGAATCAGAAAACGTCTTACTCCATTACCCTTCAAGGTGTTGTTGATCCAAGAGGGGTGTTTACTGATGTGTGTATTGGTTGGCCTGGTTCAATGCCTGATGATCAGGTGTTGGAGAAGTCTGCTTTGTTTCAAAGGGCTAATGGAGGCCTTCTTAAGGATGTCTGGATTGTTGGGAGCTCAGGGTACCCTTTGTTGGATTGGATACTGGTGCCTTACAGACAGCAAAATTTGACTTGGACGCAGCATGCTTTTAATGAGAAGATTGGGGAGATTCAAACAATTGTTAAGGATGCTTTTGCTAGGTTGAAAGGGAGGTGGGTGTGCCTGCAGAAGAGGACGGAGGTAAAACTGCAAGACTTGCCTATTGTTCTTGGGGCTTGTTGTGTTTTGCATAATATTTGTGAAATTAGTTGTGAGGAGATTGATCCGGAGCTGAAGATTGAGCTTGTTGATGATGAGATGGTACCTGAAGCTGTTTTCGGATTAGGAAACTCAGGGAAGGCTAGAGATTCAATTGCTCATAATCTTTTGCACCACCGCCAAGCAGGCACTGGTTTTCTGTAGTTGGAAGTTGTTGCTTTTTATCCTTGATACCTAAATTCTTTTGACTGTGGCTTTTCTGTAATGTATTATTGTTGTATAACACCATTGTTACTCATCATAATTTGTTGAAGGGGCTATTGGAAAGGTCCATCTGCTCTTTCCACAAATGGATGATAGTAGCCTTTACAGGTTTAAGTTACACAAGCAGTTCACATTGACAACATGTAGTACTACGCTTAATTTAAGAATAAAGAGTTTATACAGTTAAACATAATTATTGTTTCTTAGTATCTTTCTATGTGTGGTTATAGGACTCTATGGAAATTACAGTAAACACAATCTACTTCTTAACTTGTTTGCATCTTAGATATAAAAGTATCCTTTTCTTTTTCCCGATAGTTGTTTCCATGTCTGGATCTAGATGAATCTGTCTCTTGCTGAATTCAATTGTTTCACTCTGATATTTTTAAAGTTCAGTTTTATATTGATGGTTACACTAGAGGATGCCAACTATGAGATTGATTCTTCTTGAATGTTTCATACTCTTTTAACTCGTTCAATGAATAATTGATCACTTTCTCCGATATTAATTTTTCATTATGCGTTCAATCATTAATAAAGAGCCCCATTTTGGTAGGATCCAGTCTCCTAGACTGTTGAGCCCACTGAGTTCATTGCTGTTTCATGCTTGAACTTTTTGCCTATAGTATTCTTATTAGGGAGCTGGAACATTGAGCAGAATTCATAAGAATAGCAGAGTTGTGGAGTCTCAATATGTTGAATGTTTGATGGTTAGTCACACATTTGTTTTCTACTCATGTAATATCTGTTTGCTTTCTTTTTGGAATATTAGCTTAGTGATGTCTGTGATCTGGTTATCTTTCCTATCCTAATTTGTCAATTATTGATCTGTTTGATTATGAACTTCCAATAGTAACTCTGAGATGAAAAACTGAGTTACTATTGCTATGATTCTCCGGTCATGGTCTCCTGTTATGTATCTTATTGTGATAATTTATGTGAAGAAGTTACAGATATGAGATACTTGATGGTTGAGTATTTGTCTAAATCATGATTCTTCCATTCATAGCACTTTGCAAAAGCCAGTGATGCTACATAATTTCTCCAAATTACATTACAACAATACTTTTTCAATTCCTTTATTTGCTCTTGCACACAGCTGTTACAGTCCCGTAGCTGTGATCGAGTTACAGTTAACAACGATGTCAATGTGCGGTTCTTGCGGAAGATATTTTTGGAGTTTTCTTTCATTATGACCTATGTTAAATATAGAGGTGGGCTCATTAAGAGAGAACCCACAGGTATTTGTAACACTGATTATTGAAATAATTATAGCTAATTCCCTTGGTTTCATCGGGAATTAGCTATAATAAATCTGTACCAATTCTGTCTCAACCCATCTTAGTCATTTATTTATGTAGATTTTATATAAATGGATAGTGAAGATGAATTGAAGCAGAATTGGTACAGATTTAATAACCCAAAGGGATGGTTCTATCGTACAATCATTTAAGAGAAAAAAAAAACATGTATATGAAACGACTCTTATTAAAATGACACTTATTTTGAATAATTAAAATGTATCTAAAACTACTCTTATTATAAAACAGAAGGAGTAAGAAATACAAGTTAACCAACGAAAATCGCTAAAGGTATCGCTTCCACGTCTCTTGTAAACATGTTCTTTGAAATTTCTGTCCATAACAACAACAGTACATGTATTTGTTTAGAAATTATTTATGTCGTCATTGTCAAACAGCAGATGATAATATGCTCCTGAAATTTCTGTGAAAAGCTAGTTCGTGAAAACTTAAGGATTCATGATTACTGAGAGGCTTCACTAGCGTCGATATAGCTGAACAAGCTCATATTCTTGTGCCGATTACTGTCGATGAAAGGCAATTTTCAAATTAAAAGAATTGTTGAATTAAGAAAGGTCATCCCTTTTATTTTGATGATATGCGAAGGATAATCAAAAATCTAAGATAAGCTGTGAGTGGAACCATAACTCGCATTCTAATTAAAGAGAAGACCAATTATATGAAAAACACATTGTATAATGATGGTGATCTAAATTGATAAAATTGATGCTTTGATTTTGAATCTGCGAAAGATGACGCATCATTTGGAAGGCTTTGATGTATAGAAATTGAAAGTCAAATGAAGGTTGACGAAGATTGGAAGAGCAGTCCGTTGACAGTAAAGACTAGCCTCTAGGTTTAGCATATATTTTGGCATGAAATGTACCTCAATACTTAGTAATCTATATAACCAATGAAATTAGGTAAAATAATATAGAAAGGAATTTTATGAAATGCAAAAACCATACCTAGCAACTCCTTTTCAGTAATGGTATAATTCTTTTATGCATATGTCAAGGTTTTGCTAGCTTAATATATCAGTCCTAACACGAAAGGGGAATTAATCAACTTCTCCTTTAAAAGTGTAAAAGCATATAA
>JANPWT010000008.1:43759714-43771140 GCA_024678245.1 Erythroxylum densum | reverse complement strand
TTGCTAGCTTAATATATCAGTCCTAACACGAAAGGGGAATTAATCAACTTCTCCTTTAAAAGTGTAAAAGCATATAAGCAAGCATATAAGAAGTTGAATGTCATATTCTTTTGAAATAGATTGGTTAACGGATGAGTTATCTTGGGAAAAATACTTAATGAATCAGCTATAAGAACTAAGATATCCTAAGAAAATGTAAATTACTTTAATTAGTGTTGGTAGTGGCAGTTTCTCAGTAGCCTTGATTTTTAGAGTATCTACCTTGATCCCTTGGTGAGAATTTTTATGCCCCAATAATATTCTTTCTTGTACCATAAATACATTCGTTTTGTCAATTTAGTATATATTGGTTTGTTTACACCTTTGTAGTACTATCTTGAAATTATAAAGGTAATGGTCATATGAATTACTAGCGAGAAAAATAGTCTATAAATATCTTTATAATCTCTTCAATCGTATCCTTGAAAATATTTATCATACACCTCTAAATTGTTAAAGTTGCTTTGCACAATCTAAATTTTATGCTTTGATATGCAAATAAGCCACATAAGTAAGTGAAAGTAGTCTTTTTCCTAGTCCTCAGATGAAATGGGTATTTGAAAATAATCTAAATACCCATAAAAAATAGTCAAAAAAATTGTTTATATAGTCATCATCTAATTGATCAAGGGTATAGGAAAGTGGTCTTTGTGCATTCCATCATTCAAACTCCTATAATCAATGCACACTCTCTAATCAGTGATGATCCTTGCTGAAATTAGTTTGTTCTTCTTATTTAAGAACAATTGTAATTCCTCCCTTCTTAGTAGCTATCAGCACAATCCTCACCCAAGAATTTAAGTAAATCATATCTAAATTAATTAGCTTGACCACCTCAACTTTCATAACATCCATCATATTAGATTAAATCACATTTGAGGTTGAGCAAAGAGGTAATATCTCCTTCAATAAAATTTTTTAATTGTAGTGTAAAGGGTGTATTCCCTTAATATCAGAGATTCTTTACACCAATGCCTTTTATACTTTCTTAACACTTTCACTACCTTTTTTTTTATTCAGTCAATTTAGCTACTATAATCACAGATAACTTTGAGTTTTCCTCCAAGAATATAAATTATTAATGAGATGGAAATTACTTCAACTCTAAAATTAGTGGTTCCTCTATAGAATTCTTTATCGTCTATTGGATGACCTGTCTATCTCCTCAAAATTATTCTTCCTTAATACTGTCTTATTCACCTATAAATAGGCTACTTGCTTATACTCCTATTCATGTTATACTTTAATATCCTCTCCTTGCATAATGCAATATTATAATGCATCTTACTAAACAATTTTTAAAAATGTTTTAGAGAGTTTATCATATGTTACATAAATAAAATTACAAGAATCATCACAAGAAATGGAATGTTTTATTGCGCATGAGATTTTGATGATGGCCTCTTCTCCTTCAATATTAAATATCAATTTCCTTTATAAGCATCTATAATAGCTTTAATATTGTAAGAAAAGGTTTATATAGGATCAAAGGTACTTCAATGTCATTCTCCACATCAAAGATAAGTAATTCAACTAAAAAATAAATTTATCAATCTTAAACAAAACATCTTCAATAATGCTCATAGGATTTTTAATTGTTCTATCAACTGCCTTATCCTAGGTGATTTAGGTTCTCCTAATCCTAATCTTTTAGTATAGAGTAACAACATTAAATTATACTAGCAATTAAATTAGCTAATGTCCTATCTATAGTTATATAAATAATAACACAAAGAATAGTGAAAATCTTTAGATCTTTCATTTTGTGTGGCAAGTTGTTTTGTAAAATAGTGGACCAGTTCTCTTTCAACTTGAACTTTTATACATCCTCCAACTTCCTATTGTTGCTTAGAATTTCATTTAGAAACTTAAAATGTTAGGACATCTATAAAAGAGCCTCAACAAATGGAATATTAATATGCAAATATTTAAACAATTTAAGAAATTTACCAAAATTTTTATCAATCTTTTCTTTCTTAAGTCTATTCAGATATAGAGCGGTAGGTCAGTATTCTTTAACTTCCTTCTTCTCCCTACTATCTTTATTTCTTTTTTTCCTTTTTAGTAGCCTTCTTTATTTCAACTTTTCCATTCTTATAATATGCCAACTCTTTTTCACTTTTCAAACTTATTGTCTTCATGTGCTCCTTAGGATTAAGATCTACGTTACTTAGTAACAACCCTTATAGTCTCTCAATTACCAATTTGTCTAGCTGAGCAATTTGGTTTTCAAGATTATGAGTCAAAGTTTATAGATTTAGAAGATAAGCTTTTGACTTTGAATTTAAGCCTCAAATATGGATATAAACTTTTCTATTATCTCCTCTAAATTGAATTTCTTTTTATACTACTAATAATAATATGCTAATGGATGTGAACTTTGGGTTGCATGATTACTCCAAAAGATATTAAGATGATTTCTCTACCCTTGATTTTAAGTAAAGTTGTACTAGTTATTTGATAGTGAGGTTTGGTTATGTGTAATTTTTAATTGTTAACCCTTGATAATATGCAAGCACATAGTTCTTTAGAGTAGTACCAAAGGTGTTGATTCTATAAAGAGGGAGTTAATCTAATCCTAAAATCTAAGGCCAGAAATAAATAACAGAAATTCAAAATGCTCAAAATTAATATGATAATTTAATTCAATTAATCAAATTAAGAATCAAACACGAAATACCAATTAATAAGCAATTTGCAACACACCCAAGAATCCATTGAAAGAAATTATCAATTGAGAGAAAGGAAATTTTACCTATCCTTAATGTTAACTTAACTAATTATGAATTATTAGATTGTTGGTTTTAGACTATCTTAGGATTGATTACTCTCTCTCGAGTTATAACCAATAACCCTAAATCATAAACCCTAATCAGATTATGGAGGTTGCAGTCTCTCAATTCATAATCTATCCAAAAAGCTTAATTAGTTCAGAAGTTCTCTAATAAACTATCGGGAACCTATGTAAGATCTCTCTTCGCACAATTTATCGTCCTGATTCAGTTATTGTTTCTATTAAATTACCTAACTCTCATTACTCCAATTTAATCATTTTTCATTCAATTCACCCTCTCAATTTATTATCGAATTATGCAATTGCAGAATTAAACCACAACAGATCCAATAAACAGATAAACAATCAGATTTCCATTAATTCAAGAATAAAATTCTGAAGGTGAGTTTAGAACATCCTTAACATTCTAAATTATATCATCAACTATTCAATCCAATTCTATACAATAATAAAACTGAAATTAAACACGAAATACAATCTAAATGGATGGTGGGAGGCAGCGACATCAGGAAACCTCATGCTCTAGAAAGTACGTCAAGTCAGTTTCTTCTCCTCTTTTCTCTTCCTTCTTCTCTTCCTCTTTCTTTCGATGATTTCTCTAAGGGGTTTCTCATGGTGGCTGATGCAAAAAAACTCTTTCTTGCCTCCTTACTTGTTCTTTAAATATCCTCTTGTGTTCTAAGCAGCCCTAGGCTTTTTCCAAGGTTTGAAAAGTCCAAACAATCCCTCGAAACTTGATGTTCTTTAATGTCTACGCATCTGCCCAATGTAGGCCATTTCTTGGGTTTCTGTAGGTCATGATCGTGGGCCAACTCTGGTGCTTCTGCCTCAATCGTGGCCTAACATGCCACAATCGTGGGTCGTTGTTTCAGTTCGAATGTCTTCGAAATTTTTCCGTTCTTCGACGTCAACCCTGAAATATTAGCAAATACATCAAGGTACCTCAAAAATATAATATTTAAGCTCAAAGACTTATACTAACCCATAAAACACTTAAAATATAAATAATTAATAAACTAACACAATTCTAACCTAAACACATACTAAATGATTGAATTAACAACTAAACACATATCAAATTATGCCCTAAAATATGATGCAATTTATACTTATCAAAATTTTCACACTTAAACATTTTCTTGTCCTCAAGTAATCAAAACAATAAACTCACAATATCACAAAGCACACAATGCAGTAATGAGACAATGGCTTCAACTTCATTAAATAAATTTAACTTTAAACACAATCATTCAAATTGTTCCAAATCATTAACATGCAAAACCTGCGTCTAGGAACTCTAAACTAAATATACATATTAATCAAAACTTAAATGTCAAGTTATTTCATCCATTGTGCACACACATTAATAATTATTTGGTCTGTCAAACTTTGTAACTAATCCTAAACACATTTCATGACAAGTCAAGCTACTTACAAGTTTGGTGGGTTTTGTTAGAAACCATTTTTTTGACTTACTTTTAGTGGACATGGACCTAGTCTTTTACTCGAAGGCAAACATTGGTGATGAATATCAATCCGGATACTCTACTAAGTCATGTTTTTATTAAACTACTTGGTTGGAATGTCGTTATAGACTTTTGATGCGAAAGCCCACATTTGTGATTCATGTCGATTTGGTTACTTGGCTACATCACGTTCTCAATTGACAACTAACTCTATTTATAACCCGAATGCCAGTAGAATAATTATTTATTTAAAATTAACAAACATTTTTTTAAAATTATAATTTAATGCCTACTTTGTTACTTTTGCTACTCTTTTTCATGAAAAAATACTCTCAAAGCTACTTTAGACGAAAGACCTACAATTATGAATGAATGTGACAATTTAGAAGGTGAGAAACTAACATTAAATCATAATTAACTTGTTTATTTAGCAAAAGTACCCAAATCACTAATTTTATGAGCTAATGACTCTTCATAACCTAATAAATTATGTTCAAAATTAAATTAATTTCATTCCATCTAAGCCATCGACACATTGACACAATTTACAAAATGCATCCTAACAAACTATCTTACAATATGCATAATTCTCACTAAAAGAAAAACACACAACCCTCCCTACACTTGAGCAACACATTGTCCTTAATGTGAGAAGGAGGTAAAGAAACACACATGAAAGGAAGAAACCTATAATAAAATAAAGCAAAAACAAAAATAAAGACTAAATTTAAAAGAAAAGTAGAAACAAAGCCTCACAGTGAAGGAGGCGGGGATGGTGTTGGAGGCGGCAATTGTATATACTGAGCCTCGAAGTACTGATGAATCTAACGTATATCTTAGCTTTGACATCGTTGTGTGTAGGTCATCTCCTTCATCCTTTTAGAGTTCTCCACAAGTGTATCTGTAATTACCTTGGTGTTAGAGAAGTTTGTATCGAGCACTTCCTTCCAACCAGGTTCTTCTGTGTCTTCTTCCTCTTCGGACTACTTGCTAGTTAAGTCCTTTTTTACTTGTTGAGGTAGCGTTGTGCTAGAACTCGCCTGACTAGCCCTGATCTTCACATGAGTCTTTTGGCTGATGTCCCAAAGTTCAATGTTATGGGACTTAAGGATTTCAGCATGCTATAAATGATTGTGATTTAGAAAATCCGAGAGGTAGACGGTTAAACCACTACATTCCAAGCCATAGTACTCAGCAATGGTGGAAACCAAGTAACCTATACCAAAATTGTTGCTCCTCTTACGTAGAGTCACAGCAATAGCATTCAACACATGTGTGGAGGTGCACACTGGGATGCTATGATCCATGCACCACAACAGAAAAAGTTCCTTTTTTGAGTAGTTATTGGTTTCTAATATGTCAAAAACCAATTGACATATGAATTTATGCAACAATAAGTGCTCGCATGTTTGTATGATGTTGTTGTGGGCATTTTTAGCTTCAAATCACTCTAACCCAGTGAGCTCATTCCAATAGCCAAAAACACGAAAATATAATTTCTTAATTCCATAAATTATAGCAACAAAAGTTAATAATTAAAAATGAAAAATGAAAAATGAAGTATTGATTAAAATACACCATTTTAATTTAAATTAAAAACTAAAAGCAAAAATTCAAAGGTAAAGAGTTGAATATTATATCATTCCAGTTGACATTAGCTAACATATGTCGTATCGATTAGAAAATAGTACTACTTTTCATACCAAACACTGGTACTAGTTAGTGCAGACCTTTTTGATATATCAGTTGGTACCTAAAACTAGTCAAATAACATTCCAAAATATAAATTTTAAAAGTATTAAGACAAATTTTCAAAAACCATAAATTTCTCCCCCTAACAGTCCACCCCCCTCACTCACACAAGCCATTCCCCGATTTATATTTCATCTTGTCTCCTTATTAGACTCTCCATCGTTGTCTCACTACTATCTCAAACTCTCCTCTCTATCTGTTGGTTGTCTCCTCAATCCTTACCTTAATCTCTCTTCTTTGTGTCATCTCCTTACCATAGATCTACATTCTCGTCTCTGCCACCACCTCCTCTATGTTGTAGTGTCGCCTACTTTCACCATCCTCTGTTGAGTCTACTCTTCACATGCTTTTTATTGTAAACAGATAGCTTTACTCTTAACTCCATTGTCTCCTTAGGTCAATCACCATCGCCAATCATTAGCAAATTCAACATTCTTTAGTAGACTCTCCAAGTCTTAAACTCTGTATTGATTATGGCTTGACCTTGAAGCTTATGCAAAATGTAAGTTTAAGAGATATTAAATGTTTAAAAAAGATACTTAATGATTTGCAATTTTGCATTACCAATTATGTGCATATGGAGTTGGATTCTTTTAAAATGGTTCTATTATAGTGAATTGAAGGATGAAACACAACAATGTTGTTAGAATTCAAAATATCTTAACTTTTTGATTGGTTATGCATTGAATCATAAAAAGGACGATTAGCGTTTGTTTAGATGGTATTGAAAGTTATAAAGTTTTGATCTAGCTTACCTAAGTAATTAGCTAGTTATATCATATGAACATAGAAAGTTGGGTGTATCTATAAAAGGGCAACGAAATCCTACATATGAAAGGTTACTCATTCAATTAATCTAAGTGATATGAATGGACCCAAATATTAGTACTTCTGATAAGCTTACATATGACTCGAATTGAATTAGTACATTAGTAGAAATCAATTTATAATTATAGAAAACCTTGGTTATGTCTCTTTTATTCAAGGAAAAAATGACACTAAAATGCATACTTCTTTATTTCTTAAATGTTAAAATATAAGGGATGGAAATTGCATTAAGTAATTTGTTATCAAGTTGTGCTTATCCAGATTGTTTCAAGTGTCCAATGTGAACAATTTTGGAGTTAGTCTCAACCATACATATTAACTTTTATTTGTTAATTAATTATTTTTTACTATATAATAGATAAATTGAGAGAAGTTCAAATGCTCCTAATAATTCAACTTCTTTAGGAAGATTTGAAGGTCCAGCTAATGCTCAAGTTAGATTATTTCTTGGTATAAAGAATCATAATATTTTTTATATTGTAACATATCTGAAAAGTGAGGAATCACCAAATTAAAAAAATTAGTTGGAATCAAAAGTAATTGAGCCTTGTAAGAAAATTAGCTATGATATGAAATGATAGATAAAATTTTTGTTTAAAAAGTACAAAAATGATTTAAAAAGGAATACAAACACTAAACTACAAAATAGTGCAAGTTCTTCTTTTGCAGTGATCAAGATGATGTTGGCAAATTTGAATGTGGTATTCCTACCAAATAAGAAGAGATTGTTGATATGAGAAAGAGACGAAGAAAAGTATCTAACTTTTAGCTCTATGAATAACTTGTAGAACTTAACCTTCAATTCATAGTACTTTACATTCTAAATAAATAAGTCATAATGTGTATATGATAGTGACTAGATAGTAATATGATGTAATATAAAGCTTCTTCAATTGATGACTACATAGGTAATTTTGAGAAAGTTTGTTTGTAAAATAAAAAGTTATTTGAATGAAAGAAGAATAAATTGGGTAAATTATAGGTGTTTAATCATTATGATAGTATTAATTTTTTGGTTTAATATAGGAAGGTACAATATTTAGTAGTCCATTGATGCATTTGGAATTGTAAGAAATAATATTAATTTTTTGGTTTATTACACAAAAGTATGATATTTTTGTATTCCATTGATGCATCTAGAATTGTAAGAAATGTTGATACTGTATTTGAGATATTTGTACAGGAAGTTGGATATGAAAATATTATATAGTCCATTATTAACAATGATGATGCTTATAAAGTAGCTGAGAAAAGGTTACAAAGCATGTTACTTTTTTTTCCTTTAGACTCCTTGTGCTACACACTGCATTAACCTAATATTAAAAGATATATGAGATACTAGATACTTTTCTATCATTGGAGACAAAGGGTTGACTTACACCATCAATACGACGAAGCAATGATGGTGGAGGGAAATGTTTTGATGAGGGATAGTCATGTGGGGGATTTGGTTGATCCACAACTGTAGAAGATGCGGCGGGATTAGGTGTAACTGGAGTCAGACTATAAGGTTTACTAAGAGAACATGTAAAAGAAATGTTAAGAAAAGACATAAAGTGGGATCAATTAGCTATAACCAAGGATAAGATAGAGTATATCTTATAACGTTAATAATAATATTATCATCTTAAGATTAATCTTATCATTTTTAACAATAATATCATCTTCTTATCATTAATTGACTTTTTATAATAACATTATCATCTTATCATTATGTTAATAATAATATTATCATCTTATCATTCTTATTATCTTTATAAGATATACACTATGTTATCCTTGATTATAGCTAATTGATCCTAATATAGACGAGAATGCCAAAGATAAGAGGTGACAGTCTCGTTAATAATATTATCATCTTATCATTATGTTAGTAATAATATTACCATCTTATCATTCTTCTTATCATTATAGGATATACACTATCTTATCCTTGATTATATCTGTTGGGCCCCAAAAAAATTTTTATTGATATTATTAAGCATGAATTGTGTTAATTGTGTGATTTATGGCTTAGTTGGATTAAACTGGAAGTATTAAGGGAAAATTGAGATTAAGTGAGTATAATGTGGTATAAATGGGAATGAAAGAGTAAAAATGTTTGAGGACATTTTGGGAAGATCACTTAAGTTGGAGAGATTAAGGCTTTACTAGGAGGGGTAATTTGGTCTTTGTCCATTCCATTTAGACTTAAGTGAAAGAATAAGAAGAAAAAGAGCAAGAAGAGAAGAGGGAGAGTGTCGTAAAGCTAAAGGAGAAGAAGAGAGATTAGGGCTTTGCAATTCTTGAGGATTTCGACGGATTTGAAGCAAATTTTTGGTAAGTTCAAGTTCTTTTCCTCTTGTTTTGGTTAGATTAAACCCTAATGTAGCTTGGTATGAGTTTCGGTAGGAGTTAGAACTGATTGGATAGGAAGTTTACGGGAAAATGGTGAGATATCTTTGGGTTGATGATCTTGGTGTGTTTGTGACTGATTGTAAGGTTTTAATGAGTTAGAACTGAAACTTAGGACTTGAATCAAGGTTTAGATGTGTTGTATTGGCAAAATGGGAGGATTGTGATAGAAATTTGTGAGAAAAATCAGGTTCGGGAGGAGTTCCCAGACCCGCACGTCGCGACGTGCTCATGAGCATACCGCGGCGTGCGAAGGTGTGCACGTCGTGGCGTGCAGGTGCACATACATGTGCACGTCGCGACGTGCGAGAGGGGTATACGCCGCGGCGCACACGGGTCGTTTGTCGCGGCGAGCGTAGCCTTCGCCGCGGCGAGCTCCTATTTCCAACGCAGATGTATTTTGGTATTTTAGGCATAACTTTGACTGTAGATGTCCCAATGAGGTGATTTTGGATTCGTTGTGAACTAGAGACAAAGAGCTACAAGTTTTATGAAAGATGGAAGTTGGGAATTATTCTCTAAAGATCTGAAAATTTGGATGAAAGTCGAGTATAGATTTTAGTGTTAGTTCTGTTGATTTTTCGAAGCTTATTGAATTTCCTTTGAATGTTGTTTAATTGGGAGCCTGGTTTGTTATAGGAAATCAAGCCGACCTAATCTAATTGCAAGAGGAAGGACAACAGTGAATTGGATTCTCAAGCGATATTAGGTGGGTAATATATTTATGGTTGTTGTGTGTATGGGCAATTTGTCCTACTTGCTTGCATGTATGTATGACATTGAAACTGTGAAAATGCGTTGTGATTGTGATCATGCATTGCCTATGAAACATAATGGTATTTTGCATAAATGGAAAGATGAAGAAGCATGAAAAGTATGAAAGCTTTGATAAAACGATATGAACATGAAATGAATGATTATGTGCTTGTTTGGGCAAGAGAGGAACGGATCGTTAGTCACGTGCACGTCGACGTATAGCCTTCTCCCGGCTGTCCGCTTGAGGCCACGAGATCCTGAGAAATCAGACTCGTTTTGTTCACGGTATAAACTTCGGTTTATCCGTTTTGTTTCACAGAATTGTTGAGCCATTTGTTGTGCATTCATCATTGATATGCTAAACATAATGCATAATAATTTCTATGTTATGAACATGAAAAATAGCATGAGATATTCTTGTGATGATTATAATTAATAAATGTTGACTTGCTTTATGTTGTGTATATATGTATATGCTTAAATGTGTGGCTCGTTGCCAATGGCTATAAATGTATATGCCACTGAGCTTCGCAGCTCACCTTATTATCTCCCACTCCTCAAGTGTAGAACGAGAAGATCGTTGATCCTTGCAAGGCATCGGAAACTCCAAGATAGTTAGGAGCTTTTGTCTTAAGTTAGTATTTTGGTTAGCCCTCTAAGCATATCATCATTGGGCATCCTCATGTATTTTAGATTTAAACTTTGACATGTATTATGCTATTTTGAGAATGCTTGTTTGAATTTCCTTCGGATTGTAATGGCATGAAGTCCCTTGGTTTATGGGGGTGTTAAATTTATAGATGGAATGCATGTGGAGGTGAGAGAATGTATAAGACAGTGTGTATATGTAATTGTGTGAAATTTTACTAAAATGTTGGGATCGGGTCCAAAGATTTGGGGTGCTCGCCATGGCGAGCCATTCTTCTCTGCGGCGCAGCCCATGTGCTCTCGTCGCGACGTGAGGCTGGTCCCTCATCGCGGCGTACACATGCGAGTTCGCCGCGGCGAGGCCAAGTTTCGCTGCGGCGAACCCAAGCTAGCGACGCGCACGCCGCGGCGAGCAATCTGACGCCGCAGCGAGGCCTCTTCTTTTCCGTTGTTGTTTTCTTTTTAATTGCATGTTTTTGTCTCTTCTTTCACGCGCCCCTGGCGTCCCTGAGGGGCCACCTCGGGAATAGGGATCTGGGACCCAGGCCCAACATGTTTGGTATCAGAGCGTTAGGTTTTGTGTCCTCGGCTTAGAATGCATAATAGGATGCATTGTTTGATATATGGTTATGTGTTGCATTTGATTGATTGCATTAAGTGACATGCATATCTTGCATACATGTAGGAATTAAGATTGACATGTAGCTAATCCTTAGTGTTTATATTTGAAGGAGTACGATGCCACCTCG
>JANPWT010000008.1:43694611-43707684 GCA_024678245.1 Erythroxylum densum | reverse complement strand
ATTGAGTGAACCATCGATGATGGTTCCTCACTGAGTTCGCAAAACTCACCCAAAATTTGTAATTATTTTTCAGGACTCAGAAGAATACCCCGTTAGGCAACGGGCGTATAATGCTAGAAGAAGCCGGGATCAGTTCGTGTCTGCCTTAGTGTTTAAGAAAAATTGTACTTTCTGAATTTTTGTACAAATGATTAGGTCATGTTGTAAAATTAACGGACTGAACTAAATTGTATTCATGAAAAGGGCCCCGCGGCTAATGTACTTATTAATGATTGTATGTAAATTGTTTTCCGCATAATATATAAATTATGTGTATGTTTCAATAAAAAATTATACTGAGTTTTGACTGAGTGATGTAGCATGCCACCCTCACAGGGCACGGACTCGGATATCACCATCGATGTTGGGTTCGAATCATGCGGGAGTGGGGTGTTACATTTCTTTGAGTTTTCGAATTGGAATTTCTATTAAATGGAAATTTTGTCATTTATGAAGGAAATCAAGGAGGGAATCAAGTGAGGCAAGAGGAGCAAGAGGAAAGACATCTTTAAACCAATTTCTTAAGCAAGGAATTCAAGGTAGGTATATGTTTATAATAGAGTAAATAAGCCACTAATGTTTTATTTGAATCAAGGAAGTTTAATGATTTCAATTGCATCATAAATGTTGCATTTATTGCTTCTTAAATAAATTGAGAATTTGTTATATGTTTGATACATGAGTTGTGTTGATTATTTGTGAAAAGACTTTGAAAATGAATCTTTTTATTAAAGGATAACATGCTTATGAAATCATGTTTTCGGAAATGGTTTTCAAAATATCTCATGTTCATGAAAAACAAGTTTCGAAGAATGTGTCATTTGGGCAAACGGTTTTCAATTCATGAATTACATGTTGTATGAGTTTGGTGTAATCCATTCAAGAATGTCACGTGCAAGTTGACCAAGTTAAGGGCTTCTCCCGCCTACCCGCTAGTGGCATGGAGCTCCTTCATGGACTCCCTCAAGTTTATGTCTATGCAAAACCATCATGTGGGATTGCGATAGTACGTCAAGTTTACGACTACCCAGGACCATTATGTGAAAATGTGTAGTTCATCATGTTTATGGATCTACCTAAACCATTTTGAAGTGCTTATTTTCTTATGAGATGTTAACAAGTTTGATGCATTCATGATTTGCAGTTTGTGAATTTCGGTTATGAATTTGAGAATGATACGTTGATGAATTTAAGTAGAACTTTGTATTGGCAAGTGAAAATTTCAAAGGTTTTGTTTATTTTTCCGTTATAAACTGTTACCCACGAGCTTTAAACTCACCCCTATTTCTTCCCATCTCCAGGTGATGAGCAAGAGATCGAGTGAAAGAGAATCGAGGCATCACTCCAAAATTTGCATCTTTTATGTTTTAAGTTAGATTTGTAACTACAAGGCTTTAGTTGCATTTTGAGCAAATTACTGTTCATGTATCTTTTTGCATTTTGGCATTTTGAGATATTGATTTATTGTGACTTAAAATGCCCATTAAAGCTTTGTAAAAACTCTTATATTTTGATGTTAATGAGATGTGTGATTGTGATTTGCCCATGATAATTCCAAAATTGTACATTGCATTTTCAAGTTTTCCGTAAGGGTGAGAATTTGTGTTGGAAGTTGTAGATTATTTTTCTGGCTTTTCAATGATATATAGTATGAAATTTATGGACATTGGAGTTGAGAGATATGATTATTAGAAGTTTGTGATGTTGCATAGGTTGGACTTTCGGGACAGCTGCATTATTTTGAAAATTTGACCCTTATAGAGGCAAAAATTGTTATTGAGGTCTTCATAGAAGTTGTAGGTTTAAAAGTCATCTTCGAAACGGTCTTTGAATGACCTTAATCTGACATTTGTAGTGAAAGTCATGCCCTTTTTACCAATACAGGTCGGAAGAAGAAAACTAGGAAAGGAGAAGTCGCGATTGTGCAGGACTTGCGCGAAAGTTGCGATCGCGCATCGTCCCAATCGCAACTTTGCAGCCGTGTGCACGATCACTACTCGCCAATTTTTCCCCCCCAAACTTGAACATATTCCCTCTTTTGACCATAACTTTGTCATCCAATATCCAAATGACCTGATTTTTGAAGCATTGGTTTCCTAACACATTTTTCTACCTCTCCATAAAAAATTTATAGCTTTTGGTATTTATTTGAAAATGATTGATTGAATCAAAGTGAGGGTATCAATTGGAAGAGCAAGAATTGGGCATTTTCCTAAACATGCTTCTGTATTTTGATGATATCTTGAGCTATAGAGCTCCAAATGAGATGACTTTTATTTCTAAATAAACTAGAGACTTAGAGTTACAGCTCTTCTGAAGATATTGAATTTTAATTTAGACTCTAAGACTTTAAATTTCTGATAGAAGTTGAGTGTAGTGTACTATTTTAGTTTAATAAGAATCCGAAAATGTGTGGGCTATAACTTTTAGATTTTTGCACCAAATTGAATGATTTTGGTGTCATTAGAAACTTAAGAATGGGGAACAAATGTTTTGAAGAATCCAAATTGAAATTCCGATTTGAGGTTTCCGAAAAATTTGTTCGAAAATTCGAGAAATGAGTTCATTTTTTATGATTGATTGGTGTGAGCACGCCACCCTTGTGAGATGCACGTTCAGATGTTACTTAGGACGTTGGTCGTGCACTTCGTGAGAGCAGGGTGTGCAACATAATTATTATTTTTATACCAATGATCAATATTACAATTAGATGATATCTTTCTAATGAATCGGAGTTAAATATTCTTGAATTTCTCCCTTTTATATTTAATTGATTTATTTTAATTTCTTGTTAATTTTAGTTAATTAGTTAATTAATCAAAAACTCCCACTTTATTTTATTAATTGAAATTAAGAAACAAACATTTAGTTCTCCTGGGATTTGACCTGGTTTCATGACTACTATAAGAAGCTAGAGAATCAAAATTAATTTTGAGGCTTTTGATAGTTTCTTTATGTTATTTTACAATTTACAAATTGTTGAAAAGACTAATCCTCCTCCTTTTCCTAGAAGTTTAACAAAGTTAAATAAGGAGGATAATAATAAAGAGATCTGGGAGACCTTTTAGAAGGTTAAGGTGAATATTCCACTGTTAGAAGTGATCAAATAGGTGCCGAGAAAATTCCTCAAGGAATTGTGTACAAACAAATGAAAGTTAAGAGGTAATGAAATGATTAGGATGAGTGAAAATGTTTATGTAATTTCCAAAAAGAAAATACCTCCGAAGTGTAAGGACCTAGGCACGTTTACTATTCCTTGCAAAATTGGTAACATTGAGATTAAACAAGCCATGTTAGATTTAGGAGAATCAATTAATGTTATGCCAGGTTCCCTATATGCTTCTTTAAATTTAGGCCCATTAAAAGAAATTAGTGTTACCATACAATTGGTTGATCATTCTAATGCTTACCTAGATAGGGTGATTGAGGATGTGCTTCTATAGGTAAATGAGCTAATATTTCTTGCTAAATTTTATGTGATTGATATGAATGATGAAACTTCCCATAACCTAATACCTACCTTACAAGGGAGGCCATTTCTCAACATAACCTAAACTAAGATAGATGTTTGTGGGGTACCCTCACGATGGAATTCGATGGGAAAGTTACTCGTTTCAATATTTTTGATGTTATTAAGCACTTCTATAATGACCGCTCTATTTTTGCAATTAATGTGATTGACATTTCAGTAAGAAAGATCGTAACTAGCAGCATACAAATAAATAAGAAGCGATTTCAACAAATGAGAAGACCAAAGCATTTAATGTCTCGTTGAAAAGCTTTATTAGTGGTCAAAAAGTGCTTATTTATTATGCTAAATATAAATCTTTCTACATAAATATCATCCTTATTGGGTCAATCCTTTTGTGATAACTAATTTTCTTCCTTATGGTGCAGTTTAGATCAAAAGTTTAAAAACAGGGGAGACATTGTTTGTAAATGGTCATCGACTCAAACCTTATTCTAATGAAGGTGAAGTGGAAAATGCCAAAGTTGTGATTCCTAGAGATCAAAATTTTGTAACTTGATGAGAGCAATATGGAGTCGAGGCAACGACAATAAACAAAGGAACTGTTTGGGAGGCAACTCAAGGGAAATTGATTTCTTTTTTATTTACGTTCTTGCATTTCCTATTTTTGTTAAATGCTCAATTTCTTGCATTTGACGTTACATTAGGGACAGTGTAAGTTTTAAGTGTGAGGCTGGAGATCTTAGTTTTTATACACATTTTTTAGCTTAATGGTTGCTTACGTGGCTTCTTAGGCATTTTCGAAATCAAACAAAGATAATCAAACATTTTCTCTTTTTCTATTGCTTTTAAGACTATATAGTCATAATTAGAGTGTGAAATGACTAGAAAAATCCAAGCAACTTTAGTATGTAATCTTGCTCTTGTGCTTAGTCATTATGCATTATATTTAGGAGAGTAGTAACTAGTGGTATATAAAAGCTAGTGAGATTTTGAGCCTTATTATATTGACGCATCTATATCAGTCTCATTATCTTTTGTTTATATGTGACATTCATGACACGTACATCCTAACTTTGTTTTGATTTTCTATTCAAGATCACATTTTTATCGCATGTATTAACATGAAAATGATATAGGCCTTATTTGTTTTTACAATCTACATTAGCTAAATAGCCTACCCATTGATATGAATTTTCCTCTGTTAAGCCCCCTTGAGCTTTATTAGTCTTTCTTTTTTTGCTAACCACATTACATGCTTTAAACTGAACCAAATGTCCTAACGAAGCCTTAAAGCTAGTGGAGTATTTGTTAATTGTTGGTAACTGTGGATGTACAAAAATATAAGTGAAGGGGTGTGCATATTTGTGGGATGGTTATTTTTGTTGGGATGCCATTTTACATTTTATCAATGAAATTCCCATATTGATGTAGCATCTTTCTATTTTATTAAAAAAGAGAAAAAGAAAAGAAAAATAAAAAATGTTTGAATAAAAGTATCAAAGAGGAATTACATTTTTTTAAATAGTTGTTCATTTTTTTCTCCTCCTAAAGTTGTGTTGAATGGGTGATTTAACTATGGTGCATATGAGATAGACGTTGTTTTGGAAGGATCACTCCTTATAGTTTCAATATATTGTCATCAATGATTTTTACGAGTGATTCTTTTTAATTAGTTATGCTTTATATGGCTTATGGTGTGAGAGCTTGTGAAGTATAATTATTGCATTCATCATAGCTATGGTACCCAATTTTGAATGAATGTTAGCATGTGCACTTGATGTTTTATTGAGTGTTACTTTTTCTTCACTAGCTTGACGACTTTTATGCTACATTACCAAAATACATCTCACCTAACCCTTGCCACATTACAACCTTAGAAAAGTCCTCTGATTCAAAATTATGCATGTGACTCTTAATGGTAGAGAAATGAAATGATATGCAAAGTTGTGTAATGTTATGTTCATGAATGGTGTTTTAGTGTACCTATGGATCTATCTTATTTAAACAAATTTTATCTAAGCCTATCTCTAGATTGCTCAGTTTCTAAAGGTGACAAAATTTGATTGATTATGAGTAGAAGTGTTGAATGTTGAATTCTTGCCATTGTTTTTGAAAGTTATTCTTCTTATGACTATCAATTCTTGGAAAATATCGAAAATGAGTGAGTGTTTTAGTTTGTGACTTTGATTTTGATGATTTGACCGAGGACGGTCAAAAGTTAAGTATGAGGGAACTTGATATGTGCTTAATTGTTGATACATTTAATCCATTACACTTAGTGATTAATGATTTCAAATGATTAAGACATTCACTTTAGTTCATATTTGGTTTTAGGTACAATTTGGAAGCATAATGGCTAAGGTGAGTTAAAAGCACACTCTTTGAGTTAAAAGAACCTATCACGAAAACCTACTTTTCTCTATAATTAGAATATGTTCTAATGGCAAAGAACATTCTTCGATTATTCTTCATCAATTTTAGGTTTCGGCTGAAAGCAAGGGGTAATAGAAGCTCATCTTTTAGAGTCCAATAGAGAAGATAGAAGACTAACTTCTCAACACCAGTTTGGAGGTGAAGTCGACACCGAAGAAGGCATATCATCTTTATGTATCATGTTGTTTCCCTCTTTTCAGATTGTTTATGTTATCTTATGTTTATTGATTGAGAATTGTGTATGAATGATCTTGATGCTATATAAGATTGTATTTCATAAAAACCCATTGTTGAAACTTGAATACGACAAGTAATAGTCGTGTTTGAAGTCTTATGTGGCAACTAATGGCATTAAATAATTAGGGATAACGTAGCATAGGTTGAATAATCCGAGCTTGTGTGGTTATTGCTTAGATTGATCCATTTTCTCATTCGTAACTATCTATTCGATTAAACTTAGAGAGTTTGTTCTAGGTTGTTCGATAGTTAGGGTTAATTAAAGAACTTGTTTTAATTAACCATGACCTAAGGAAAAACCGACATTAACAGAGCTTATTGTTAATTCACGATCAATAGTTCAAAGAGAGAGGCGTGAAGACAATAATGCAAAGTTATTGTCTTCACACCTCTCTTTATTGTGCAGAGTTACCACATCTACAAATTTTTAGTGTGTAGAGTTAGGAAAATTTAAAGTGCACTCGACATGCACTGTAAGTGCACAAGGCAAGATCATGCCTAATGCCAAATTCATTGGAACTCAATTAGGAAACTTCTTTCCTTCCCTGTTAAGTAGAGATTTGGATTTGTTTTTAAATAGGAATCTTTGCAAGATAGAAGTAGACTAGGGATTGAGTAGCAAAATAATAGGAGAGAAGTCTTTCACCTTTCCAACCTTCTTTTTTTTTGTTTCTTTTAACTTTTCTCTCAATCTTTCATCTTTCATCTATCTTTGGTATTGAAACTTATGTGTGTGACTAAACTCAAATATTCTGATTCAAGGGAATTCAAAACTCTAGCTGTAACTTTGTGAGGTTTAATTCTAAACTTATTTTCATTTTGTAATTCAAGTATTTCTTATTTTGTGTTCTTATATTTCATGAATAATTAATATTGATTGATCTAAAAAATTAATTTGATGCTGATTATTTTATAGCTATCCATGTATTCAATAATTTAAAATTGTCATGAAGGATTATTAGTACAAGTAGCAAATAAGTTATTTATAAATTTACATATTTAACTTACGAGAAATTTAAAAAAACTATGTTGAATAGTTGTAACTATCTCAGTTATTTAATTTATGATTTATTTTTTCATTAAGCTTATTGTTATCATTAAATTGATTTGGAATGCTATCATACTCAGTTAATTAGTAGTAAGTTCTGATTTAGATGCTGAGTTTGAACTAATTAATCTAGAAAAATTTAAACTAATTAATTTAGAAAAATTTGAGACTTGTTATGACTATTCTAATATGTTTCATACTATCTTCTTGAATTATGACAATTATTCTTTTTAGACCAAAAGTTAATGTTACAATTAGATGAGATCTTTTTCCTTAAATCGAAGTTAAGTGTTCTTGAATTTCTCCCTTTTTATATTCAGTTGATTTATTTTGATTACTTGTTAATTTAGTTAATTAGTTAATTAATGGAAAGCCCCCATTTTATTTTATTAATTAAAATTAAGAAATTAGTGCTTAGTTGTCTTCAAATTTGACCTGGTTTTATGACTACTAAAAGAAGTTAGAAAATTAGAATTAAATTTGAGAGTTTTGATAGTTTCTTTGTGTTATTTTATAATTTACCGCTAATATCTTGTCTTGTATAAATCGTGCTTCTAGGGCAGATAAATTGTCATATAATCAAGAAATTGAGAAGATAGTGCACCATTTAAGGAAACGAAGACTCCAATTTGTTAATCTAATAAAAAGGACTTCAAAATTGACCTCCCAAGGGCTGGTATACCTCCCGACGGCTAACAATGTCTTTTTAGAGTAAAAAGAATAATAAGACATAAAAAGTCTCAAAAGTCTCCCAAAATTTTGGGTTTTCACGTTTTAAATACATTTAATTTGCCTAAGACCAAACCATAGATCATGATGTCCCTTCTAGGAGGGGCATAGACTTTGGCATCCCCATACCCTAGACCTTAGATAATTGTATTTCTTTTTTAGGGATGATTATCTAATCATAGCCTGAAGTGAAATAGTAGAAGGTTTAGTATCTTTCTTTAGATTCACTTCCTCCTCTGCTACCTTATTGTCATTCCCTACCATTAATATTTTAAATTGTCCTTGCATTTGTATCCCGACTCATATTTTTAGTCACACCAAAAGTAGGGCTGTAACCCTCTTATCGTCCAATTCCGTTCTGTCTAGTTGAGAAAATTTTAACTTCGTAGGAGACTTGTACTCCTTTGGGCTCTTTCTTGCTCCAGTTGATTGTTTTCATGATGTAATTGTAGCATTAACGTCTTCAGATCCTTTATAATTCGTGATTAATTCACATTCATTTCTCGTAGTTGATTTTTCATGGCCTGGCCTGAGTTGGCTTAGGTTGGCTAGGCTTCATCCCGTGGCCTAAGCCAAGACCCTGATTGGAATGTGTAAAACGACGTTGTTTTGTCAAAGTGTTTTTTTTTATAAATAATATAGATAGACTGACCTGCTTATAGTCCACGAGCTAGTTAACCTTTAGTTAGGTCAGGCCGGGTCACGCAAACCGAGCCCTGATCGGTTTATTGTCATCCCCATCTCTTCCAATCTACTAACCTCACCAAATCTTGTTTCCAATTTACCAACCTTTGATACTAAAGATACATTCGTTGTTATTCACTGTAATTTGTCACCAAAAATACAAGAACAATCCAAAGAGTTTAGAGAGACTGAAAGAAGAAAAAGGCTGAGAAATGTTGAAATGGAGCTATTTTGTATTGATATCTTTGTGGTATTTTGTATTACATTATGTGTTGTGTTTATACACATTTAAAGTGTATGAGTTTGTATTTTGATTCTATCTAAACTAAGTGATGAATTTGTATTTGACCCTATCTAAACTGAAATGACAAGGGATAATGAGAATCTTATCTAATGTAATTACAACAGAAAGATTGGATGAGGATTAGGAACACTATCTGTTTACAACTATAATTCTGTATCATCACGACTCAATAACTAACGAGATGCATTAAATCTTCAACAATATACGAAATTTTGCTGTTACTCGTGCCTTTGTCAAGAGATGTAACCAGAAATTTGAATCTCTAATTTGTTCAAATAGGAAATAGTTCATGGGATAAGGGGCCTAGCGCTAGCTGGAGTGCCAGGTAGTTGGTGGTAGATTCTGTATTATATTATTATATAAGTTCCCGTGTTTTATAACGTGGAGCCAATGGGCTTGAATTATCATGAGTAACCGAAATAGCCATCTCATTGCCTCTCTATGATAGCTGTACAGGGACACTACGCCTGAAAGTTGGAAAAATAAAAAGATTCCTTGAATGCTATTAAGGCGCCAGCTAGAGTCGTGTACTTTGCCATGTGGCCCTGCCGACAGACTATGGGTAGAACATTTGATTCTCCAAATGTGCGATTGTCACGTTCTCTTCACTTCTGTCAATTTGATTCTCCCAATACAAAACAGCCGCATCTATTCTATTCCGTTCTAACAATTTGTTACCATGATTCACAATCAATGATAATCGTTTATCCTCTGCATTATATTTATATAAATGAAAATTTGAACAACACGAAAGCACCTGTTACACAAATGAGTTTGCGATGAAAACTGAAATTTGCAGAACAAAGTAAACACATCTAACAAGAACCAAAAGGCCTAACATTCCAGGAAATCTATTTTCTGTTGATTGTTGGGGAGACCGAAGCCTCGAAGAAGAGACAAAGATGATTATTTTCTACCAGAATCCAAGGGATGTCTACGCCTAGACAATCAATAATTGAAGTTGTTGATACCCAAACCACATCAGGATGTCTGTCATGTAGGCAAGAACAAAACGCAATATGATTACCTGATAAGGCTTTACCAAAACCCCAAAATAATTCTCAACCATGAGTGTTCAAAGCCTCCCATACTAAGTTCTTAGGAACTGGATTGGCAATATCCCTGGCCTGCAAGGCAACAGCTCGAAGGGTCTGACATGTCATTACGTTGGCCTTCCAGAAAGAAGCAATATTGTAGGGTAAATTGTGCTTATTGCATAGCTCCCTAACAAAAGGTGAAATAGTCCTGAGATGGCATCTAGGCAATCGAGGAAACAAATGGTGTTCGATCTGAAACTGCAATCCACCGTGAAACCAATCCATCCAAGAAGAGCACATAATGTCCAATGTCCCCTTCGTTTGCTTCTCAAACCAATCATCGCCTCTTGGAGGGCCAACATAAATACTGGTCGAGAAGTGATTTAAACAGAATTGAACATGTTGAATTCCGGTCAGCGCAAAACTTACAACCACAAACATAAGTCTCTCACCCCAATTGGGTAAGCATGAAATAAGTAAAGGATACCAAATCCAGAATACAACCAATCCCAGAATCTCTTGACCCCTATTGGGCACACTTCTCTTAGAGAACAGCAGCAAGAAAGATTGAGCAAACAAATTAATCCTAGCAAAACACATCACAGGATAAAATGTCCAATGCTGATAACTAACCAAGAACCTCGCAACGCAATCAAAATTCATTTTCCTGTCATAAAAGCAAGACTTGAGAGAACTGAAAAATTTTGAAGACACCGCGAAGAAAGGCATGTGTTGCAGATCTGGATCAAAATCGAGACTATTACATGCTATGTGATGGGCATTATGATTCCATTTCCACCAGCCGATACTAATTCCTGTAAGACAATTTCCAGTCAAGATCTGTATAAAGCGATTGAATCCAGGGCTTATCATGATATTGTAATGCCCTGAATCATGTCCAACCCACCCAATTTGTATCCACGTAAAGCCAATCAATCCAGCAGAGAGAAAATGAACCCAAGTGCTGTTGGAGCACAGAACCCCACATACACTCAGGGAAAGGAAAAGTATCATAAAGCAAATAGAAAACAAAACCCCATGTCCTTTCTTTTCAAACATGCCCATTTTGGAAAACTCGGCAACGAGTTTCCTGTAGTCCTTGGAGACTTCAGAGACAGAGTAATCTCGGAGATAATAGCCAGTGAAGAACTTTTCGAGATGACGCCATGCAGTGGCTGGATGGTAAGCGACGAAAGCGTCAGTAACGTCTCGACCAGCGAGATTTAAGAGAGGGAGCTGGCCACCAGGATGGTCTTTGGTCCAGTCAGTGACATTGTACACCTTGCCCTGTATCGAGATCCACAGATCTCCAGCTTTGTTATGCTTCCCAAGATCGTTAAGCGAAATGAACTTTCGGATCGAATCTGCCATCGTACAGAGAGATATCTGACAAAAACTCTCCAATAACTTAACTAATCAAAAGCTCTCTTTCTCTTTCTGTCTCTATCCTTTTTGGCAAGGGAGAGAGATTTCGATTTGGGGCGGTCACGAGTGAGTAGCGCAGAAGAGATAAGCGTCCGTTAATATAGAGCAGAAAGTGATCCAATACCATTTATTTAATTCTTAAATTATTATTTTTTGCAGTGAATGTCCAACTTAAATATCTCAATGCATTAAATTAAGAAGTTACTTTGTATTTCTCGCTGAATCAGATACCTTGAAGATAATGTGTAAGGCATATTCTTTGGAATATAAAATCAAACTAACAAAAAAGTCCTGATCATGATACCGAGATGCTATTATTTTTCTTCGGCGTGTAAAGTAGCTTGCCTCTTTTATTATTTCATTGCTTCTTCATTAAGTTTATACTACTCGCTCAATTGGTTGGTTGTAATTTTACATATGATATTAATTATTTTAATTAATAAAATTATTCTTTTTTCTTTATATATTTTATTAATTACATTTGATATTTTAATATTAAAGATAAAATACCAACAATTGAAATTATAATGCTATCATAATTATGAGATTCAATTTGCATTTATGTATTATTCCTAAATTGTTCATAATTTTAGTGTCACCAAGACAAGATAGTGATAAAATGATAAAACTAGCATACATTATATTTTTTGCTACGAAGAAAGTAACTGATCGCTTAAATTAAAGTATAAAGCTATTTGGCTAATATAGCTTACAAAACAAACAATGTCTACATCATTTTCATATTAATTCATGTGATAAAAATGTGGTTTCAAATAGAAAGCCAAGATAAATTCAAGATATACATGTCATGAAGATGTTAGTCTATTTTAAAATCTTACTAGCTTATATCTACCACCTAGTCACTTTTTTTTAAGGAAACATATATTAACCAACTATAAGAGTTAAAATACATGCCTAAATTGCCGCAAAACTTTTGGTTGATTCGTCTCATAATTAAAACTATGTAATCTTAAAAGTAATATAAAAAAAGAGAATGTTTGTTTTGTTTAATATATATGAAAACATGCAAAATAACTTAAAACCACACAGAAGAAACAAGTTCCTCACCCCCACACTTAAAAATTACACCGTCCCTAATATAACATTATATGTAAGAGATGTAGCATTCAACAAAAACAACAATTGCAAAAATGTAAAGGACAAGGAACAAAGTCTCCTTGGGTTGCCTCCCAAGTGCCTTTGTTTACTATCATTGGATGGACTTCATGTTTTCTTCATCACGAGTTATCATCTAGATCTTTAAGTACCACTACTTCCACATTCTCCACTAGAAATCTTTCCTAGCAAGTCTTTAAGTGATGACCATTCACCTTAAATGTTTTTATGAATTTAGACTTTGTATTTGTATTGTTCCATATGAAAAAATATTAGAAACAACAAAAGGATCGACCTTACAAGAACACATCTTAACTATAAACAATTTAAGTCTAAAATGTTAGACCCCGAACTTTCTTAGATTTGTGAATTTGTAAATTGACATTAAACGAGGAACTGAGGTGACTTAGTCATGTGTAAAGGAAGAGAAAAGTTATGAATTTGAATGATCATGTTTAAGGTTTGATGTGAGCAATGTCAGTTTGAACAGATTAAGATGATATTTTGAAGATAGTATTTGAAATGAGTGTTTTGAGTTTAATGAACTTG
>JANPWT010000008.1:43667286-43691968 GCA_024678245.1 Erythroxylum densum | reverse complement strand
AAACTTAGTCCAATGATTATTATGAACAAGAACATGAATGCAAATGTAATTGATCAAATGTGATGACTAAAATTGAGTAATGCATTTCATTCTAATGCATGAAATATAAAGGCTGTTGTGACTGATGTCATCAGTGAAAAAGAGCTTAAAGCTCAAACATTCGTGATTAGAGCCCAACGATCAATGTGTACAAAGAGCCATGTATCCCTAACGGATAAGAGATAGTATGAAAGAGTTCGATATCCAAAACGGATATGAGATAGTGAAAAAAACACACAGTCACAACAATGAAATAAATAAAATTGAGTTTCATAACATTGTATACACATGTGATCTAAATAAATTGAATGATAACAATGTTTTGAGAACTTTGTGCATGAAATATGTGATAATTTGTCAATGTGTATGTTCTGCAAAATTGTGCTGAAATGATGAAATATTTTAATTTTGTTTTTGAAATATGATAAATGTGATAAGGTGTTATGTGATATTATTTGACAAAAATCAACTTGATGTGAATTACATGATAACATGATTTGCTGTGTATTATATGACAAGAGTGAACCATCGAGGATGGTTACTCTGCTGAGTTCACAAAACTCACCAAAATTGCAATATTGAAAATTTCAATGTTTTATTTAGAGCAACGACTTAGCTGCTAAGACTGCATTTTGGTACAAGTTATGGTTTAAAGGTCGGTCAGCTGGGGACTGAAGAGTAGTTTTTAGTTTTTGGTTTATTTCCTCATTTATGTATCATACTTTGTAAACTGAGCTGTGAGCTTTGATAGCCTGACAATGTATACATATGAATGATGGATCTAATGCTACATTGTAAATTATGGTTTATGATATGAAATGAGGAAATTTTTAGACTTTAGATAATGTGTTATTTTTTATTTTACTTATGATGCCATGTAGTAAAGTGAAGGTGAGGTAGTTAACACGCCACTTCTGTCGGGCATGTGCATGTGTGATCGTAGGGCACAAGTACGTGTGTTGAACGGGAGTGGGATGTTACAATAAGAACTCTTCTTTCTATCACAAGGCTGTGTTAACCAAGAAAAATAACAAAAAAAAAACAATTTCTTTGGAGAATGATGCTCATAAGATGGACTTTTAACACCAAATGCTAGATGGGGCTATTAGTCACTTCTTTAGTATCATGAATATGCTTACCAATGCTCATTTATCTATCCCTCTTCTCAAAGAAATCATTAAGGGGTGTTTCATTGCTCAAGAAGCAGAAATCTTAAGCAAACTAGTAAGTGTACAAGAGATTGAGGATGTTTTAAAATCTCTAAACCCTCACAAGGCTCTTGACCTTGATGACTTCAATATGAATTTCCTCAGATCATTGCCTCTGACCAAGCAAATAGATATAGATGTTGTTCTAGAATTCTTCAATAAAGGATCCCTTCTCAATCAGCTTAATAAAACCTTTACCATTATCATTCTTAAAAGTGGTGAGCAAAAATCTTATTCAGATTTTAGACCTATTGCTTACTATAAAATCATTACAAAATTATAACTCATAGGCTAAAGCTTCCTAATCGCATTGATCCAACATGAGGTGCCTACATCCTTAGAAGAATCACTGGAGACAACTTCTTGATGTTACATGAATTTGTAAAAGTCTTTTACTAAAAGAAGAGGCAATAAGAAAAAAGAGGCAACAAGAATTTTATGCTCATAATTGTTACAAAGAAAACATATGATAATATAGATTGGGACTTCATCATTAATACCCTCAATAAAATGGAATTTCTAGAATCTTTCACCCAATGGTTCAAACAGTGTATAACCACTCCTTCTTACAACATTCTGGTTAATCGACAACCCATTAGATCCTTTAAAAGCTACAAGGGAATTCGTCATGAACACCCTATGTCACCTTACTTATTTACTTTAGTTATGGAAGTGTTCAGCAGAATTCTTAGAAAGATTAGTTAAAAGAACTATGTATGTCAAATTCCATTCTAGATGTAGGAGAATGCTAATCATAAATTTGAGTTTTGTTGATGAACTGATACTTCTTTCTAAAGATGATTCCAAGTTAGACTTAACTTTTATGATAGCTTTTAAAGTGTTCAACACACTGTTTGGATTAGAGGTCGATTGCACTAGCATCTACTTGTATAGGAGTGCCATAAGCTATAAACAAAACCTCTGGGCTATTACTAGATTTAATTTTCGTTACTTTCTTATTCTTTATCTTAGCATTAGAATGGTTGTTTCAAAATTGAACATGAGAGACTATAATATTTTAACTATTTGGATTAACAATATAATATCTACATGGGGAACTAAGAAACTCTCTATAACTGGTAAAGCTCAATTCATTACTTCAATTTTGAACTCTGTTAATGTATACTGGGCAACCTATGTTGCACTCCTTGCCTCTGTTATTAAAACCATTAATAATATCTTCAACAAATTCCTTTAATCAAGTAGCAAAGAAACTTATTCTCTTATGTATCCCTAAACATCAAAAATCGTAACTGCTCTAATAGCTTTAAGACATGAGTGAGACATTTTGTTAGATTAAAGGTTCATACTATGGGTAACACAAAAATAAAAGGCTAATAAAGCTCAACAGGCATAACAACAGGATAAATTATATCATTAAGTTATTTGGCTACAAGCAAAACAAACAATGCCTATATCATTTCCATGTTAATGTATATGATAAAAATGTGATATCGAACAAAAAATAAAGGCAAAGTTAAGATGTGCATATCATGAAGGCTACACATGAATAAAAGACCATGAGATTGATATAGATGTGTCAACTAAAGAAGTTCAAAATCTTACTAGCTTATGTCTACCCACTAGTCACTACTCTTCTAAAGGAAACATATATTAACTAGCCATAAGAGTAAAAAACATGCCTAAGTTGATATGATTTTTTTTGGTTAATTCAGCTCTCCAATTATAACAGTATAGTCTTAGAAGCAATTAAAAAAATAATTTTTATATTAATAAATTTAGAAAGAATTTAAAAACCCACATAAGAATCAAATTCCCCTCCCCCACACTTAAAACTTAGATTGTCCCTAATATATCATTAAATTTAAGATATTGAGCATTCAAAAAAACAAAAAATGTAAAAGAAAAGGAACAATCTTCCTTTGGGTTGCCTCCTAAGGAGCATCTTTGTTTACTATCATTAATTTGACTCCTTATTTTTTCATCATGCGATACCACCTGGGGATTCAGGTACCATCTTTTCCATATTCTCTACTTGAAATCTTTTATAATAAGGCTTTAGGAATTGACCATTCACCTTAAACGTCTTCCATTTTTCATACTCTGTATTTCTACTACATTATGAAAAAAAAAACATTAGAATCCATATAAAAAGTAACCCAACGAGAATGCAACTTAACTAGAAATAGTTTAGGTTTAGAATGATAAAGAAGCACTTTTTGACCAATAACAAAGCTTTTCCTTGATATCATCTTGTTTTGGAAAGCTTTGGTCTTTTCCTTGTGTATCATTGTAGTCTCATAAGATTCATTTTTCATCTCTTTAAGCTCTTGCAATTGCAGCTTTCTATGTACTCCTGCATCATCAAGATTCATGTTACAATGCTTAATAGCCTAATAAGCCATGTGTTGCAGCTCCATAGGAATATTACACAGCTTGCCAAATACCAATCTATATGGGGATATGCCAATTAGTGTTTTATAGTTTGTCTTATAGGCCCATAATGCGTCTTTTAACCTCAAGATCCATTCCTTCTTGTTACATTAAACTATTTTCTCTAGGATTAATTTAATTCTCTATTGGATGCCTCAGCTTGGTCACTTATTTAGGGGTGGTAAGAAGTGGAAGTCTTATGTATTATATGGTATTTCTTAAATAAGGTTTCCATCACCTTAGTGAAAAAGTGGATTCTTTTTTACTCTAAAGTTCCCTTCATAAGCAAAGGATTGATAAAAGGTTAAAATAAAAAAAGTGTTACTCTTAGGAACACATCTTCTTATCACCTGATCCGCACAATGCCTCTAAAGGTAAGGGTCATCCCATACGTAGTACCTGGCTCACTCTTTAACTTATCACTTTAAGCCTTTGACAAACTTACAGGTAACTGATATCATCTTACTCTCGGACCAAACAACTAAGGTGTTTAGCAACTATATTCTTTGCCCCCTTCTTAACTCTTATTTCTAAATCAAACTCCTAAAGGAGGAGAATCCATTTGATTAACCTCGAATTTGCTTCCATCTTGGCGAGCAAGTACTTCAAAGCTATATAATTAGAATAAATAATAACTTCAGCACCCAATAAGTATGAATGAAAATTTTTAAAGAAAATACAACAAATAAAAGCTCTTTTTTGTTGTAGAATAATTCAATTTGGTTGAATTTAAAGTTTTTGAAGTGTAGTAGATGGCATGTGGAACCTTTCCCACTCTTTGTCCTATAATTGCCTATCATCACACACAATCTTAAAGATAAGGCTACAATTTGGAGGTTTAATCATTGGTGGGGATGTTAACAGCTCTTTAAGTTTGTCAAATGCGCCCTTGCACTTGTCATCGAACTTAAAAGAGACATCATAAAGTATAGCTTGCATAAAGGAGAGGCTATCTTCAAGACTTCTTTTACCTGTGGTAAAAACCTATATGGTGAAAAAAAGATCGAACTTCCCACACATTTGAGGTGTAAGGCAAAGAAAAATAAGATCAACCTTAGATTTTTCAACCTATATAACCTTAGAGGATATAACATACGCTAGAACTATACGTTGATTAACTATAAAAT
The DNA here is from genome assembly GCA_024678245.1 of Erythroxylum densum. NCBI lineage: Eukaryota > Viridiplantae > Streptophyta > Magnoliopsida > Malpighiales > Erythroxylaceae > Erythroxylum > Erythroxylum densum. Next base: position 43,687,200 of record JANPWT010000008.1, on the reverse strand, counting down.
GGAAATGTTCCCATTTAAGCATTAGGCTAGTTTTAATACATCCTTATAAAATAAGTGCAAGATTTTCTAAGAAATTATCAAAAGAAGAACCATAGACACCAAAATAGTCTATAAATACCTTTATGATCTTCTTAACATACTCATAGAATATGCTCACCATGCACCTCTGAAAAATGGCAGGCATATTGTACAAACTGAATGACATCCTTTGTTAAGAAAACATATTAAATGGGAATATGAAGGTCATCTTTTCTTGATCCATTGGTACATTAGGGATCTAAAAATAACTTGAAAAACCATCTAGAAAATAGTAATAATCATGTCCAATAAGTCTTTTAATCATTTGATCAATAAATGGAAGGAGAAAGTGATCTTTACAAGTTGTAAAATTCAATTTCCTATAAACAATACAAATTTACTGCCCGATTTGCATATGGATTAGAACCAATTCACCATCCTAATTTGTTAACACCATAATTCTAGATTTCGTTGGAACCATTTACATTGAGGTAACCCACTCATTGCCAGAAATAAGATAAATTATTCTAGTATCAAGAAGCTTTAGTAATTTTTTTTCATAACTTCTATGATTAGAGGACTTAACCTATGTTATGTTTGTCTAGTTAAATTGGCACCCTCCTTAATGAAAATGCAATGCATGCATGTATAAGGTCTTGTTCCTTTGAAATCTACAATTGTCCACCCAATAGCCTTCTTATGCTCCCTTAATAGATGAACCAATTTATCTTCCTAATCAGAAGTCAACACCACTAAAATAATCATTGGAAGAGTTTGATTGTCACCTAAATATGAATATTCAAGTAAGAGGGTAGTGGTTTCAACTCCACATCAGAAGGTAATAGCCTCTGGTAAGATTTAGGTAATTGTATAGAAGCAACTTCATACCTTGTAAGAGTGGGTTCTAAAAAATACAAGGTAGATTCCATCTTTATTAGGTCCTCTACTAACTCAACATCATTAGTGGCTTCTAATTTTATATGCTTGGTTAAAACTTCTTCTAATTGGTCACTATAATTTATCTTAAAATTCCTATTGTAGGATCAATCACATCAATAGCAAAAACAAAATGATCATTTTGAGCATGTTTTATGGAATTAAAAATATTAAAATGAAACACTTCCCCTGTTAAATTCCATTGTAAGGATACCCTCACAAAATCTGTCTTAGTTTGGGCAATGTTAAGGATACCCTCACACAATAAGATAGGTTTGAGGTGAAGGGAAATGCCATCATCTATATCTACCACATAGAAATCTACATGAAATACTAATTCATTCACCTGCATTAGAACATCCTAAACTACTCTATCTGGGTAAGCATTAGCGCAATAAGCCAATTGTATGATAACACTAGTCTAATTCAAAAGGCTTAAGTTTAAAGAAACATAGATAAAATGAGGTATAAGATTGATCGATGCTCCTAAATCTAACATGGCTCTCCTAATTATAGTATTACCAATCTTACAGTGAATAGTTAACTACATAGGTCCTTGCACTTAGGAGGTAATTTCTTTATAAAGACAATAGAAACATTCTCACCCACTGGGACTTTCACCCACTGGGACTTTCTCATTACCACTTAACTTTCTCATGTTGTTGTACAATTTCTTAAAGAATTTTGTATACTTTGTCATTTTCTTGATTTCATCTAGCAAAGCTATATTTACTTCTAGTTTTCAAAAGGACTCTAAGAACTCTTTATCCTTTTCCTCTTTATTTGAATTTTCTAACTTGCTAGGAAAAAATGAAGGGTTAGTCATTACCATATTGGGAGATTCAGAATTTACCTTTGAACTAAATGAGAGATCTCCTTCTTCTCTTAGATCCTTCTTAATTTCCTCTTCATTGACCATCCTATGTGTGGTCCTTTTAGGGCTCTCTAACTTCCTACCACTCCTCAGGTGATTTCACTATCATTTTTCAGATTTATCTCAGGTTGTGATGGCAATTTTACTCCAATTTGAGCTTCTAAATGGTTGTAGTAACTAACTTTTGACTTACCCAATGCTCTAAATTCTGAATGCTAGACCTTGTTTCTTAGAATTAAGATCTTGTCGGACTGAACTACTTTTTATCTTACTAGAATTGTAGAGTTTTAGTAGTAAGAGACTTAACCATATCCTCTAATAATTATGTTTAAATTTTTACGCACCTTGCAACCTACTTAGGAAGTAGTTTTGCTACCTATTCCCTTCATAGGTCAGGTTGGGTGGTCTCTCTAATCTGGGTTTATAAGTTTGGGAATATGGATTGTACTATTGGGAAAAGTTACTTCTTGCAGCATTAACATTCTCCATATTTCCCATTGCAGAGCTGGGCACTTATCGATCAGATGTTTTATATTAGCGCATATCTTATAAGCTTTCACTTGTGTTTGCCATATAGTAATATGTCTAAAAAAGATGTTAGTTGATATAAATGATGTTCAATGGATGAATTTTTTACCTTATTTACTAAACGAAAATTATTGCAAATACCAAATTATTGAGTGTTTATTGCTATATGCCTGATAAAAGTCCTTGCCTCCTTGAGAGTCTTTTCACCCAGTGCTCCACCACTTTTTGTATTTATCAAACTCCTATCTATAAGTAATAATCGTTCATAGAAGTATTGGATAAGGAGTTGCCCAGTGATATTATGATAGGAGTAGTTGGCACATAACTTCTTAAAGCATTTCCAATACTCATAAAGTAATTCTCCATGATGTTGCGTTATCCCACTGGTCTCTTTCCTTATGCTCACTATCTTTAGTGCTAGAAAACACTTCTCCAAAAATAGCCTTTTCATTTAAGTCTATATGCTAACCCTTTTTATAGGAAAATCAAAAGGTAAATAATTTACTGCATCTTTTTATTATAATAAAAAAGATCTCATCATAATTTGCTCTTCCATCACCCCTGGAGGTTTTTTCATACTAAGATAGATGATATCAAGCTAATTAAGATGCCTATGAGCATCTTCACCTGCAAGACCATAAAAATTAGATAAAAGATGTATCAAACCAAACTTAAGCTTAAAAGTAATATGCTTAACAAAATTTGGGAAAGTAATACGTAGAGGTCTTTGGGTTAAGTTTGGGGCAGCCAACTACCTTAAAGTTCTCGAATTAGTCATAGCTTCCTCTAAATCAATCCCTTACTCTATTCCTAGAGTTTTCTATTTTCCCTACACAATCATCGTAGTGTCAGTTCAATCTCGAGATCAAATTACACAAGATCTTAATAAGGAGATGTAGTCATTGTCATGCACAAATACTAACAAACATAAAATGGTAAAGAAACAAATGTAAAAACCAATTATAAACAAATATGTATACAAAACACCAATTAATATCAAATACAAAAAATAAATTATCACCACTCCCCAGCAACAATGACAAAGTTTCTTAATGCATGTCGAACGTGCTAGAAAATAATACTTAACTATACATAACTAAATTTGTAGTAATGGTAAGAAAGGATCATATTCACATAGAGTACTTGTTGCTTAATTTCCCTTTTATATAGAAAAATTAAGGATGTGTGACCATACATGGTCGGCTATATAGGCGTGTAAATGATCGTGTATATTAATTTGCTAGAAATCACAAAGGTTCACATTCATAGTTGGATACACAACTAAGATACATGTTTTTAGAGGTCATATATATGATTGAAATAGCGCCTTCGAGTTTGTAAATGTTTCCAATGAGTTATACATTTTTATATATGATGTGTAAATCATAGTGACTCTAATTCTTTCATTTTTTGTCCCATTTTCACCCTAAATCATCTCCTTTATGCTTTATGAAGGCCAATAAGACCGAATATCAATAGAACAACACCAAAGATGTGAATTTAACTTATTTTGGTTCTTATTGCTCTCAACTTGTACTTAAATCGAAATATGAACCACAATAAGTATCTTAGGCGCAACGTAACACTAATCATTAAGTGTTAAGAAATAAATAGATAACAATCAACCACTTATTATCCAGTGAACTATATGGTCACTAGACATAATTGTGTACCCCCTTAGATTTTTTTTAAAATTATCACACATAGTCATAGTGAGTTACACGGGTGTGTCTAATTCTTTGGAATGTGTCAATAGCCAAGTAAGTCACTGTAAATATGTGACTTAATACATGAACATGTAAGTTTACACATTCTAAAGGATTGGGCTACATGGGTGTGGGTCCTATAATTGACTGTGTAAATCTATGACCCCTTTTAAAAAATTTATTTCTTTTTCTTCCTTCCCAATTTCCTCCCTCTGCTGCTACTTCTTTGCTGCGTCCCCCATCCTACAACCTAGCCCAACTATTTCAAGTGATTTTCTAACACCCAAATTGAGTTTTTCTTGTATTTTATGTAGATTAAATTTGAATTTTTAGGTACTTTTGCAAATTTTAGTGTTTATTCTTCCCCAAATCGCTATGTTTTCATAATTGCTCTAGTCTAAGGTATGTTTACCTAATTTTCTTTTTTATGATGATAAATAAAATTTAATTTCTTTCGCTATGAATTATTGAATTATTTTGATGGATTGCATGTGGATTGGATGAAATTTGAAATTAGGAATGTTAATTTTTCTCGCAATGTTATGAACTATGATGGGTTTTGTTAAATTAGGTATAAATGAGTGTTTTCTAGTATTTAGTTAATGTTTGCTATTTTAATTTTATATCAATTTCTTATTGTGCATGATTTAGGGTTTAATTATATGTAGTATGGGTTTTATTGTTTAATTTCATTTTAAATTTTAGGAATTGCATAATCAGTTTAATTTTGTTTGTTAATTGCATTTCAATTACATTATTAATTTTTCATTATTTTAATTTTCTAATTGTTTTGTTAATTTCATTATCTTTAGTTCAATTTGAATTTTGATTTTTTGCTTTTCCGCAGTTACACAACATAGTGAGTATACAAATTATATATCATTTATTTTCTCACCTTTTATTTTATTTTAGGTACAATGACAGGAAAAATGGAAGTAGTACAATAACGAAAAGAAAAGAAGGCAGCAAGGAAAAGACAAGAAGGTAAAAGTGTTCTAGAGAACTAAGTGAAACTTGCCCATCATTAGTGTGAGAGATTGTTGCACATCTATTGACATGGAGTAATTCTAGAGGCTTAAAGACAAGAGGTTTAGGATCTACAATTATATAGATCGGAACACATTCAGCAGGTTTGAGAACTTATTAGTGTTAGAGCAAGGTCCTAATTCTTTTAGATTGTGAAGCCCATATATTAGGAGCTTACACTTAAGGTGTGTTCCCTATTTTTTGTGTGTAAAATGATCGCTACCCTTGAGACCGACAAAGTACGATCCAATTTTGGATGCTCAGGGGCATGAAAAGGATGAGATACACAAACTTCTTTGTGATTATGGGGCTCTACGATCAGGACTTCATGGAAGCGTAGGAGTACATGACCCTATGAATATATTTATAGTATGTGATGGATTCCTAACACTTCCGATGCAACATCAATGAGGAGGAAAATTCAAAGCATCTACTCAACAAAATCTTACACTTAGATACATTCATAAGATCTTAAGTCACTCACCAAATGGGTAGGGTGACAAATTTAGCGTAGTCGAAAATTTAAATGTGTTTTACTTATTAAGTATAAGCAAGAGGATGCCAATACACCTAGGGCATGAATTAGCCTAGTATTTTTGGCATTAATGTAAGGAGAAGAAGGTAGGAATGATATACATTTGGTGTTAAATGACATGATTGATGAGGAAGATGGGAGTCTTTAGTTGACTTCTACCGATAAGGCTTCTCAGTAATATGCTTGCCCTCGACTTGGAATGATGAAGAATTTACACATGGTGCATAAGAGACAAGGATCGACAGGAGAGATCTATCAATTGGTAAAAGTTGAGGCCATTCAAGCAGCTACAGGAATAGATGGTGATCACCCTAATATACCAGAGTAGTTGTCGTGGCAGGATTCACCATAACTAAAGACAGGAGGAGCATAGTATCAGGAGGATTTTGATTTATTAGATAATGTAAAAAGCACCCAAGACTCCGACACCACCTAGACATCATGACCCGCTGCAGATTACTCAGATAGATAAATAAAATGATTAGAATAATAATTCCTAAGTTTTTTGGATGCTACTAGCTTCCTTGATAATGACATGAAAACTTCTTATATTAGTTTGAAGTACAAACAAACATTCATCTTATAGTAATACAATGGTAAATAGAGTGTTGATCCTATGAGGAAGCAATAGAGATATTTAGTACACTCTTATACTATTACTTGGCCAATTAATAAAAAAGTTTGGTTTCAATTCTAAGACTACCTAAAACTACTACGAGGCAACTAGAAACATAACTAAGCAAATAATCAAGAAAAGAAATCAAATTTGATCAAACTTCTAGATATGAATTCCCCTTACGAATAACTTTTATTTGTTGATTAAATATTTGGAGATTTTATCACTTAAACAATAAATTTTCTAAGACAATAAATTTTGCTCTATTGGGTTACAACCATGTATCATTCAGTTGATTAAATAATATCTCTATCGTAATTAAAACCTTAACAATGCATTAAGATCTTTGAAGCTCCATAAAATGTTTGACACTAAACTGGAAAATTTATGTAGGCATATCTCTAATACTCCATACAACTTTTAATTTCAATGTCATGATCCATTTATATGCAGGTTCTTTTGATAATCCAGATACAATTAAGATTTAATCTAATCACTAGCTTTAAATAATTATGTCAATTTTAAAAAATATTAGATGCATTTCACAAGTATAAAAATCTTCGTAAATAATTGAAATCAATCCATAAAAAGATAATATTATGGTTCTTTTTATTTAGAAATTAAAATAATTAACCAAACATCATCTTTGAAACAAAAAAAGAAAAAAGAAATCATTATTAAGTTTTCTTTGATAATGATCTTAATCTTCTGAAGTGATTTACATTCTAGAATGATTATTAATTTTCATCCTCATTGGATATAGCTTCAAGATGTCTTCTAGGCCTTCGTTCCTTTTAGACAGCTACCAAAACTAACCTAAACGTAAAATAAGAAAAAATTCCATAAAAAACATATCATTGGACACGTTTATACTCCAAGCCATATTTTTTAGTACTTCTTCAAAAACTCAAAATAAGTTTTACAACTCTTGCTAAGTTTTTTGAAGCATATTGACTCATCTCAACTCATCTCTTTCTTTTTCTAAGAGAGACAAAGACTATAAAATGCCTATGTCTTAGAATGTGTTATGTATTGTTTCTTTTCTAAAGATGGATATGGGTACTAACATGCTCATGTACTAGTCCATAATTTCCACTTCTTCATTACAACATAACATGACTTCTTATCCACCTATGTATGCAGCCATATCTTCAAGATTAAGCTTTAAAGAATGACATCGACTAGTATTTGACTGTGTGCAAGGACAAATTTAGACAATATTGTGATTTTTCGTTGATTTTCCTTGTAAAACTCTTTAATTCTTAAGCAAATTAAGTCCCAATCATCATTTTCAAGTATATAAAACAAAAGGTACAAACTTAGACATGAAAACATAGCAAAACACTAATGTGAAATATATGTATGTTATGTATACATCAACTTCTATGCATAAGTCCATGAAACTAAAGTTAATTTTATTATTGTATTGTAATTAGGCTATAGTTTATTTAATTATAAGTCTTAAAACATGTTTAAATGATTTTGTAAGTTTCCTATTTAGAATGGGACTTGTTATAGGGTTAAATTCCAATCCAATTACGAAAAGCCTTAACAGTAATACTTTTATTGAGATATTATATGAATCTTATTTGAAGCTATTTCTAGATTCCTAAGTGAAATATTCTACTAAACTATTCATTAAAATAGAACTAGTAGTTAGTCTCCTAGTTGAGTAAGAGTTATTAGAGTCTTAATTTGAATAGTATTAGTTGTTAGAGATTTAATTTAAGCATGAACCCTTGTTACATTTTTAGCTAGGATGTTTATTAAATTTTTATTTTCAACTTTTAGAAGATGGGACATTTTTAATTAGCAAACATAAATTTGAGTTGGAAAATATGAGAGTTGTAAGTGCTTTATCTCTTATTCTTCATTAACTTCAAAATGTATCAAGGAATTCCTTTTTTATGAAATTCAAAAACACTATAAATTTGTTTCTTAATTCTTCATAATAAATAGGCTATTTCTTCAAAAATCTTATTTAGTATTTTTTGGGAAGATTCCATATTTATTCGTGAGTTCTCTACATTTTATTCTTAAGCGGGTTCGCACTATATAAATAGATGATATGGTTGTTAAAGAAATTATCCCTTCTAACATCTTAAGAAAATATAGCACGAGGATGAATCCTAAAATGAGCGCCTTCAGTGTGACAGTGAATCATAATGCCAAGGGAATCACAATGCCAGATTTCTAATAGGAAAGGAGATGAGATAGTGCTCGTGAGGAAGAGAGACAGGCCTCCATCGAGAAATCAGAAGATGAATGGATAGCAACACTACAGAACTATATTTAAAAGGGGGAGCAACCTACAGGTCTAGAAGAAATAAGGCATCTCTCATCTCTTAACTAGAGGTCTCAAGTTCGAGTCTTAGAAATGAAAAAGTCTTTTTGACCAGTACTTTACCTCTTACAAATTGACCCGATGTGAGCGACGATTAATTAATTTGAGTGTATATGACTTAAAGATGTCTTCTTAAAGTTAAGACCTTCCTAAAATACCTCGTAATTAAAAACCAAAAAACAAGCTATCTCATCCGCCAAACTGTCAAATATACAATAATTATCAAATCATTGCCCCTCATACACTTTGCCTCCACGTTGCATAAGGAAACTGGTAATGCCCTTATAACTTATAAGAGTGTCATATTGGCCCATGTGTTGTGCTACAATTAAGTGTATACTCGTGGACGTAGAATTTTTTGCCAAATCAATGGAGGCTAAAGTCTTGGTGACAATCACTAGCAAGACTTTGGGACAATTCTGAAAGTCTAACATCACTCGCAGGTTGCAGGTTGCAGGTTGCAGGTTGATTCTCACACGTAATAGGTTTGTCTCAAGTTAAGTTTTGGATGTGAAAAAGTTATTGCCTGTGTCCATACTTGAAATTTCCCAAACATTTTATACCGTTTTTGTCCATAATTCCACTTTAACGATGTGTAGTTTTATAAATTTTTTTGTAATTTAAGTCATCAATCAAAATCATTCAGGTACGTTTAGGTTATTGCACTTTTTTTTATTAATAAATACATAATTCGTTCACTTACTTTTTATTTATTTAGTTTGTCTCATTATCTTTTCAATTTTTTTAGAACTAAAAATGCATTTAAGGTTTTAAAAGAATATGAGTTTAAGTGAAAAGCGTTGAAAATTTTATATATTAAAAAATTCGAACAAAAGATGGAGGATGAAAATTAATAACAATCTAAAGGGGGACCTATCTACAATTTGGAAAGGATTTAATTGCATTAAATGGGAAAAACTGAGAATAATTTAAAAAATAAACTGGTCTTTTCTCTCTTCCATATATACACGTCTGTTTATTTTCACCGTCAAAAGAGCATAATGATTGAGTAAATGAAATAAAAATAAGTTTCTTCATATATATTCAATCTTTTGGAAGGGATTGACTCAATTAAAAATACACTTATGGATCAAAATATATACTTTATATTATATATTTCTATGTAAACATAAAATTTTCAAATCTCGGCTAAAAATTATTGCGATTATGTTTACTCAATATAAATTATGCTTACATGCGGTATCAAGTCGAGTTCTAAAATCTATGTTTTCTCTCCCATAATTGCTTGTTAAATTTTTTCTTCATATTTTTGTTTCTTTTTTGTTACTAGACCAAGCGAAATATGTGTTTTGGTTATGTTTCAAACACAAGTTCGAGTGCAACTTGACCTTAGTAATCATTTAATATATGCGTTTAGTTTCTGATGCATAGTTGCTTGTGTTTTGATTGTTGTGTTTATCTGTAACTTGTTTAAATAAAAGAAGAGGTCTTTAAATATCTCAATTTCCGTGTTTGATTGCCAATATAAACAATATTTATATAACTAATGATCATGGAAAAATTGAAGGAATTTAATAATACTTTCTTATAGAAAAATGTTCCTCATTGTCTTAAGTTTCTAACAACAGCAAAATTATTCAATTTGGTTCAAAAATCTGAAAGTTATACCTCAAACATTTCTAAACTGTTCTTATACTGAAACAATATTCTGTGCTCAAATTCAATCAGAAAATTGATATTCTTAAAGACTAAATTAAAACTCCATTTCATTGAACAATTTGTAGAACAATGCCTCTAGTTTACTTTATATTAAAAATCATCTTATTTGGATAACTAGAGAAAAAGTTATGGCTAAAACACTGAAGCATACTCGGCAAACATGTTTCAAACTACATTTTCTAGCTTTTAACTTCCAACATTTCACATACAATATTTCTTACTTCCAAGAAATGTTTGGGGTCCAACATAAGGTGTGGCACCCCGATACCCCTTGGGAGGATACGAGAGTGCCACATGAGACTCACAAATAGGTGCAAACAATAGACCAATGTAGGAGCTTTTCAAAACATACATACATTATATCACAAGAACTTAATACAAATTTGTCTCAAAAACCAAAACCAGCTAGAAACATAGTTAATACAAAACCTTAGAATAATTCAGAGTCATACACTTTATATACAAGTTAAAAATCAAACTCAAAATACATTTTTTTCAAAACAAAAACTCAAACTCCTTTGGCCATTGCACAGTCCTTAAGTCCTTCTTTCTGAACCTACACGGGGCAAATCCACCATGCTAAGCATATAGCTTAGTGAGTAATAACTAAACTATGTCTAACCACAATAGGCACCGAATCATGTTATACAAAAGCATCTCAACATACTGAAATTCAGAACAGAATAAGGTTTATTAATAAAAAAACTTTGCACGCTAAAGTTAGACATTTGAATAGCAGAATAGAACATACACAATACAGAATAGATTTTCAGAATAATTTGTTAACCAATCAGATCAAAAATATGGTTTGTTTCTTATCAAAACTTATCAGAGATCAAATACAAAACAAGTTAGACTCTTAATCCATGAACAGAAGTGGGTAATGGGACTTATATAGAGGGAGACCGAAGTCTCGACACTGAAGTATCATAGAGGGAGACTGAGGTCTTGACACTGAAGTGTCACATAAGCACCTACAGACCCTTTTAGGCATACCTATTTACCCATGACTAGGACTTGACAGTTACAAAACCAAACAAGTTCGTTTCATGTGCATAATAATTAGTCAATCATATTTACATGCATCAAACATGTCATACCTTCATTGTCCTGAGGTTCAGAACATAATCAACATAAAACACAATTCAATTCAGTACTAAATAGAACAAAATAAAATGTGAGCATCCTAAAGATTACTGATAGTCACTCTCTTTTGCTTAATGTCCTAAAGTTCCGATAAAATCTGAAGATCTTCGCTCTACTTGTTCTTCTATAAACAAACAAACACAATTTCATATTACCAAAATGTTCATGTAGCTGAATAAGAATTTATATAATTGCATCATGTAACATCCATATTCAATGACATTTTCTTGGGTATATCTCTGTGTAAACTGAAGTACACATCAATTGTATTCCAAAAGTTCCAGAATTCATACACTCATTCACTATTCCAGATTTTTCCTCAAAACAAACATTCGGGTCTATTTTGGATGATCATATAGATCAAGCAAATAGAATAGTTAAGCAACACTTCCTTTTAGATAATTGTCCCCCTTTGTCTTAAGTTTCCACTGATTCCTAGATCATACAATTTAGTTCAATATGCTAAAAGTTATACTCAAAAGACTTCAGACTGTTCTGAAACTACAATAGAATTCTTAACTCAAATTTAGCACTGATGTTGGAATTCCTAAAACCAGAATAATAGTTTGACCTCTTCAGGAAAATTGTATCCTTTTGTCTCTAGTTTATTCATAATCAATAATCAACTCATTTGGAAATATACAGATCAAGATATGAGCAAAATACCGAAGTATGTTCATAAAATCATCCCAGTTATTATACTTTAGTACGTTCACAATTTCATCTTAAATTCTTCAATCAATCCATTTCAGATAGTTAATTTTTGGTGGAGATAAAAATAAACGTCTTATGAGTCTATTGGTTCAAGAATCAACTCATTTGGACATTGGGTGAAGGAATTATAATAAAAAGATCATAGGATGATCAGAAAGCAACCTTCTTTAAAAAAGACATGGAAGTTGCGATCGTGCAACCATGCTAACCCCTTTAACAAAGTCGCGATCCTGCTCGACATCCTCCTTCTTCATTGAACCAAATTTCTTCTTCTTCTTTCATTCTTTTCCCCAACTTTCTAACTTTCATCCTATTCAATGAACACATATATCACTTCAACCAACTCCTTTACTTCCATTTTAGTTCTACAATACATAGCAAAAACCAAAATTCCAGATTAAACCCAATCATCAAAATAAAGCACTATTCATGCAACTCTTTTAGATTTTTCTACATTTTCCCCATCTTCTTTCTCTCTTCTCCTTAATCCTTCATCACTAACTTGTATACTTTCCTTTACCATTTTATTTCACTTCTATACCATCTAAACTCATTCAAAACACAACTTAAAATTCAAGCTTATAGTCATACACTAAAAACTGATACATACATATATTTCACCATTTCCAACTCTATCTACTGTTAAAGTTGTAACATTAACAACTTACAAATCAAAATAGGATCTATAATTATATGATTCTACTCCACACTTTCTACTATGGTCTACTTCACTAAGTTTCCCTTTTTAAATCATATGCAATTGGTGTTACATTATCACTGCTCAATAATATTAACTCATCATTCTCATCACTGTCACAGAAACTAGTCAACTTATATAACTCATGCATGTATTTATTTTCAACACTAACACATCGTCAAACTCATTCATAGAATTTAAAAACTTAAAACTTACTTACCTGATTCCTCAAACGAATTCCAATTATGACAGTGAAGAGTAGGGTTACGGTGGATGGGGGAAGAAAACAACAAGAATAAGCAGAAACAAACACTAGATGGGTTAAAATTAAGAATCAAGACCAGTATTTCAGTGATGATGGTTCAGTGATTTCCAAAGAACACTAACAAAATTTGAAGAACAACAAAGCCCCGGTGATTTGCCTTTTAAAACCACGTGCTTACGCGTGTTACTATCACCTTGCCATATGTCACCATGCATGTATACCACTTGTCATGCGTATAGGACTGCCACCTTGCATAATGCCATTTTTCTATTTTTTTAATCTAAAATACTCCAAAATTTCTAGAAAAATTCCTAAAGTTCCCAATAATTCCAATAGTCAATAGTCTCAGAATAAATTTTCCACAATTTAATCACATTTATAAATCCATTTTGCCCTAAAAAATGTCAATGAATACACGTACAATTTATTTGAATGCGTTAAAATTCATTTGTACATATCAGCGAATATTCAATTATGCAAAGCATACAGTGCAATGAAATTCCTCAATTTTTCTAACCCCTAACGTGGGGTGTTACATAAGGTGTAGCTAATGTGGAAGGAGACCACTTGCATAGGTTGGGGTAATTGCAGTAACCCAATAAGATGTTGAGGATACATCCAGTACGGTGATAGGTACTAGTAGTGAAGAATATATTGAGATCAATCCCAAAAATACACACTTGTATGTGCTAAAAGATTTCGTTAGATATATTAGTGTGAAGTTGGAGCTTTTAGAGTGTCATTTGATAATGTCTACTTTCACTAAAACTACACCAGTAGCGTAGAAGGTTCATAGAGGTAATTACATAGTATTCAAACTTAAAAGCTCTCTAATGAGTTGATCTTATTAGATATCCATATCTATAAAGTCATACTAGGAAGGAAATTGACTAATAGTACATTCTGTCGATGTGGATTACTTCTAAAAGAAGTTAGGATTTGTACTCAAGGGAACTGAGATATAGTATTCCCCAGGAAACAAAGAATGCTTCCATCTCTTAGCATATCAACCATGATAACTAGAAAACTACTAAGAGATTATTATACAAGTTATTCAATTCTATGACCTAATAAATACAAAAATTTATTAGGTTATTCAACATTTTAATACTGGAAAAGTAATTTGCGAATATATTTAGAGGAGGAAATTCCATATCACGATTGAATTAGTAAAGGATTACTTATTGATACGAGTAATTGATGATTGACTTTTGATATGTTTAAATGTCATGACCTTATGGAGTCATTGATTACAAAAAATATCAATCTTAGCATAAAATTTTGTTTTTAAGGACAAGTCTATTTTTTATTGTAAGTTGATTTGTGGATTCGTACAAAGTAATGTTATAGCTGACATTGTGATGGAATCTTTAATCAAGACTAATGATTGAATAATATTTTTGGGAGCAATGATCAGTTTGATATAAGCTTCCAATTATATGTATATCAGTATATTGATTATAAGTATTGAACATTCGTTATTTTGAGTTTCTTTTGATATAAGTCAATTTTTTTATTTCTTGAGAATTGAGAGAGTGAAAATGGTGGTAAATTTTCAAGGAAATGTTAGTGATAAGTTTTGATCCAAAATGGAGAATTATCTCATTATAATTTAGAGCTATTATTTTATAGATAATTATAATTGAAGAATGGAAGAATGATAAGAATTATGTATAAGACCTTTGATCAAATTTGACATAAAGATTTTAGATTATTAAAAAAATTTAGCAACTAATAAAGTCCCAGATTGAGTTTTGGGGTACTTGAAATCACATAAGTATTTTGAGGTAATAGAAATAGACAAGTAAAGATATATTTATTAAACATGAGAGTAGTGCAATAGAAGTATGAGGTATACTCCCTGTTTGAAGAGATTGAGGTTTTATAAGCTCGAAATTGCTTTATGAGATAGTAAAATTTAAACTCTAAAATTGAATGGTTTTTATATGAATAGGATATTATGTTAGCGTCTTATGATATGATCTTAATAATTGATGTGCTTCCAAAGAGTATGATGGGAAATGAAAAAGGTATAATAAATAGTTCACCCGTGGTTATGGATTTGATATTTGAAAGCTAAGGAGTCCATGTGAGGTGTAAGAAATACAAGAAAATATTATTGAGTTTTGTTTATAATTAGAGACAATGAGAAACGAACTACTTATTATTTAGACCTGAATTTTGATAGTGTTAAATGGATGGTTTGATGTATGGTTAAGTTAGAAAGGTTGTGACTAAACTGATTGTTAGTGAGCAATGATTTTGACAAAGAAGTTTCATGTGGACATATATTGCAAATTTCGAGGGAATTTTATTAAGGGGTAAAATTACATTGATGCTAGGTCAGGAATTGTGTGTATGAGACATGGCTACAATCAAGAAAGAAATTCCATATTAAGTCACTCACTAGTGCATTCTATGCATCTAGGGAACCCGAAGAGGCAATATTCTTTGAAAGTCCATTATGATCGAAAAGATATGAAAAGGGTGATAGCAATGTATATGTTCAAATGCTCGTTAAATCAAAAAGTCAAGGTTGAGAGCCAAAGAACCAACGAAAAATTGCTCAGCCACTCCCTATTCAGGAATGGAAATGGAAGTGTATTATGAAGGATTTAATGATAGCAATTATGTGAAATCTAAGAAGACGTGATAGTATATGAGAGATAAAGGATCAAATTATAAAATTTGCCCATTTCCTAACTGTCTAAAGTAAGTATCCTCTTTGTAGATTAATCTGTAAGTGATTGGAAGTATATAGTTACATAGAGTGCTGGTAAATAAGGATGAGATAGATGAAAGAAAATTGTTTAGACTTAACTAGTTCAGATAACCCTAAATAAGATCAAAAGTATCTAGGTCAAAGTGATAGTACCTAAAATTGACAATAGAGCTAGGTGTTAAAATGGAGGAAGAATTTGGAGTTTAAAGTTGAAAAATCAAGAAATATTTGTGAATATCATCATGGAAAGGAATAGTTTGCTTTAGACAATGTGACAAGTTAAACCCATAATATGTTGGCCCCTATGAAGTGATTGACAGAGTGGAAGCACAAAGAGTGGATATGAAGTCAATGTCCATATTTTTTAGATGACTAAGTATGTTTAAAGTTTCAAGGACAAAATTTTTATAAGGAGGGGAGAATTTGTAATATCCTAGTGTAATTAATGTGTTTTACATGAAATTTATGTAGTATTCTCTATTTATGGTGTACTATAGTAACATAAGTGTTTAAATGTACTATTGAAGTTATCATAGAGATCAGGGATAAACCAGAGATGGTTCTGGACTCGACCAAAAATTTCTAGAAACTCCAAAAAGCTAAAGAATGAGTCTCAATGAGCTTTAAAATCACCAAAATGTGCTTTGGAGATATAAATGACACTTTTGAATGAAATCCGAACGATTTTGGTGACATTTAGTGATTTCCGAATTCAATCTGAAAATTCTTCTGGGTAATTGAAAAGTTATCAAATAATTTCAAAATACAATGAAAAGCTCCATAATTAGGATTGGATTCCATAAGAACTGCAATGGATCAAAACGGAGGTTGTTTGAATAGAATTCGGGTAATATGAAATTATTGGACTAAAATGCCCTTTTTGGAAAATAATTGGTATTGGTAATTTTAAACCCATTCAAAATTTTTAAAAGCATCCTTTCAATAAGTACTGACCCTAATTATAGTATTTCATGGTAAATTTGCAAATAACACAGTTGTGGAACGTTTTCGGGATTTAATTTGGTTAGTTAGTCAATTAAGTGCATTAAAGGGCAATTTGGTCTTTGTTACAAATTAAGGGCAATTTAGTCTTTTTACATGATATTAGTGGATTGATAAGTCATTAGAGATGACCAATGAGATGATGACATGTATTTAATGAGTCATTAGTGATGACAAATAGGAAGGTGACATGTGTAATCCATTAAATGATTATGAAAAGCAAAGCTTAAGACATTTTGCTTAATTGTTTCAATGTAAACGTGAGAGTGATGAGAGATTAAATGAGAGACAAAAAAAAAAAGAGAAGAAAGAGTGAAGTTTTGGCCAAAGAGGGAAGAAGGAGAGTGCAACTGAATTTTGATAGGTTTTGAAGCATGATTTGATGAGAGTTTGATCAAGACTAAGTATTCATCAAATACCCACAAGATTGGAGGAAAAAGTGGTAAGTTTCCTACATTAAATTTCTAATTTTTACGAGTTTTCTTAAGTGAGATGGATGTTTTTAAGATCAATGGTGTCTTGGTATTACTTTGATGTTTCTTTGCATAGAATTGGTTGAATGTGACAAGAGAGGAATGTGTAGTGGAATTTCGTTAAACCAGTCTCATTGTTTTGACCATACATCAGCCTACTGATAAATCGATATTCTTGATACATTTTAACTCTATTTTGTCATTGTTTTTGTATTGAATGATATTAAACTGCCTTTATTTATTGTGAATTTGGCATTACTACTTTGTTTTTTATGTTTGCAAATGTTTTGGGAGGAAAATGAATATAACCAGAGGAATACACGATCTACCCATGTAAAGATACACAGCTTATATAAAGTTTGCCATTAAGAGGTGAAGATCAAAGGAGTACATGGTTAGGCCGTGTAAATTAACATTGGTCGTGTCTTCCAATAGCAAAAAGGCAGCCAAACTTGAGAAGAACATGGTCTGACTGTGTATTGTCACACGGCCTGTGTATGATAGTTTTAACGATTTTTTAGTGGTTAAAAAGGCAGTTAATGAATTTTGGAAGGGAAGAGAAATTATGGGTTAAGTCTAGAGAGAAAACAAGAGAAGAAAAAGGAGAAAGAGCGGAGAAATATTAAGGGGAGACTTGAAGATTGAGAAATTGAGATTCAAGAATCAACTGGAGTTCTTTCTCCTGATCTTTCACTTGTTATTTATCTTTGATGTTCATGTTTATGATTTTGCTCTTTAGTTGAATTCAATCATGACTCTGTAAATTTTCTTATTTTAGGATGTTTGTTTCAACTTGGGATTTATGCATTATACCTTATGCCTTTACTTCTAAATTCAATGTTGCCTTGATTTTAGTATAGTATTTTGATCTAATGTTTATTTGATCTATGTAATCTAGGGTTTCTTATTAAATGCTGATAGATGTTAAACTAAGTACTAAAAAGTGATGTTTAATATCTGAATTACTATATTAGACTTAATTGAAAGAACATCTAGAAAAAGAATTCTTCATTAAGAGTATTTGAGATTAACCATTGTGTTCATTGGGTTGGATTCGATTTTAGTCTAAGAAACTAGTTTAAAAATTGCAATAAGCACGTCAATTAATTTGAAAGAATTAATTGATAAGAGTGGGTTAATGTACTCAGGTCAATATTTTATTTCATAAGGATGGCATGATTTCTTTATTGGGATAAATTCTTAGAATATTAGTTTAAATTCTGTTAATCTTGTATTGATATTTCCTTTACGAATGAACTTTCATATTCAATTTTTTAACAAATTTAGAAGGTATAAATTTAGTAATTTGACCTAGTCCTTGTCAATCGACACTTTATTGCTTCAACTAAACCCCTATACTTGCAGAGCTTATCAAGTTTTTGGTGCCATTGCCAGGGACTTGCGTCAAATATTGAATTTTTCTAAACGAAGTTGACTAAGCTTTACTTAATTCTATTCTAGTCATTGGTTTATCTGTATGTTCTTTGTATATAAGTTTGGTCACTCTCATTTCTGTTTCTCGTGCAGTGGTGAATTGAGATTTATATGAAATATATTTTCATAGCTATATTTGGTCCTGAGATCGATAGAATGTACCACAGGAGAAAGAGACAGAGTTTTCTAGATAAGAAGAAGGTGACAACTACTAACAGTAGCAATATGATGGTAGAAGGAGTAGGACAGTGACTCTGTTATTATATAAAGCCGGGAGTTCAAGAAAACACTTTGGGGATTCGGAATCCAAATGTGGAATCAAATAATTTTGAGTTGAAACTAGCCCTTACCTCTATAGTGCAGCAATCACATTTTGGAGGGTCACCTGTCGAGGATCCAAATATGCACTTAACAGTCTTCCTTGAAGTTTGCGACACTATAAAAATGAATGGAGTCACCCTTGATGTCGTTTGTCTCTACCTTTTCCCATTCTCTTTAAGGGATAAAGCAAGAGCATGGCTTCATTCACTTCTAGTTGGATCTATTACTACATGGGATCAACTCTTTAGGTCATTCCTAGCCAAGTATTTTCCTCCAAGCAAAACACAAATCTCATAAATCAAATCTCAATATTCACACAAAAAGATGATGAGACGTTGTATGAAGCATGGGAGCGTTATAAAGATTTACTTTGGTTATGTCCACACCATGGCTTACCTGTTAAGTCAAAATGACTTTACTTAGAAATAATTTTGATGTATAACAAAGAGAAAAATAAAAGAAAAACAAAAGCAGACGAAGTAAAGCAGACGAAGTAATGCAGACGAAGCAAAGCAGACGAAGCAAAGCAGTCGAAGCAATACAGACGAAGCAAAACAAACAAAGCGACGTAGACGCACAATAAAATGTAGACGCAGACACAGACGAAAGTTAAAATACAGACGCATAAGAGAAATACAGACGCAGGCGCAGATACAAAAATAACAGACGCAGACGAAGACGCGAATAGCAAAACAAACGAAGAAGCGAATAGAAAAACAGACGAAGATGCGAATTGAGAACCAGACGCAAGAGTCAGTTCGGGTTAGTTACAGAACTCAACTGATTAACCGTTTCTATTAAAGATTCAAGAAGCAAGAATCAAGAGACAAGAATCAAGAAGCAGTTGGAGACGAAGGCTATAAATACAAGTCGAAGT
>JANPWT010000008.1:43596761-43609430 GCA_024678245.1 Erythroxylum densum | reverse complement strand
CGTCAAAACATAGAAGATATTCAAAACACAAACGATACCAAAGATAGAAGAAGCGTATCGTCGAAACACAAAAGATATACAAAGACGATACACAGAAGATATACAAAACACAGACGATACCAAAGATAGAAGAAGCGTATCGTCAAAACACAAAAGATATACAAAACACAGACGATACCAAAGATAGAAGAAGCATATCCTCAAAACACAGAAGATATACAAAACACAGACAATACCAAAGACAGAAGAAGTGTATCGTTAAAACACAGAAGATATACAAAATACAGACGATACCAAAGACAGAAGAAGCGTATCGTCCAAAGACAGAAGAAGCGTATCATCAAAACAAAGAAGATATACAAAACACAGACAATATCAAAGACAGAAGAAGCGTATCGTCAAAACACAGAAGATATATAAAACACAGACGATACCAAAGACAGAAGAAGCATATCATCAAAATATAGAAGATATACAAAACACAAACGATACCAAAGACAGAAGAAGCATATTGTCAAAACACAGAAGATACCAAAGATAGAAGAAGCGTATCATCAAAATACAGAAGATATACAAAACACATACGATACCAAAGACAGAAGAAGCGTATCGTCAAAACACATAAGAAGTTTGTGCATAATAACACAGAAGAAGTTTGTGCACAGTAACACAGAAGAAGTAAAACTTAGAAGAAACGGAACAAAACACAGAAGGAGATGGCGTCATCACAGAAGAAGCGAACTCCTCTCTTGCTCATCTTCCTTATAAGGACTATGACTCTAAGCTCAGACATCCAGAATTTCTATAACTTCTGAGAAGACAAATTTCTCTCATCTAGCCTAGATTAATCCAGATTTTCCCTCGAATACAGAACATGAATTTTTTACTTTCATTCAATGTACTGCATCCAATTCTCAACTTTATGACAAACTTGAGATTCTTAAAGACCGAATTTAAATTCGATGTCTTCATAAGAGATGTAGACATAGGTTCCTAATTTAATCCTAATTAAGAACCTTCTCGTTTGGATAACGAGAGAACCAGTTATGGCTTACAGACCGAAGCACACCCAGTGAACACTCTCCAGATCACTCCACTTCTCATTTTCAATCACAATCACATTCAAAAACAATCGTACCCAGAAGTTGTCAATGAATGCATGTCCAATTATTTTTATGTACTTGAACATTTACTTTTCAATATGTACGTGTATGCCATATTATGCATGAGCACGGAACGTGTTTTCTACTTCCTCAGCACTTGCTCTCATCTATTGATTTTGCCTTGATATGGGTAACAGGATGTTACAATTCTCCCCCAAAAAAAATTTCGTCCCTGAAATTCACACCCAATTTATCAATACAATAGAGGTATTAATTCCTCATATTCTTTTCCACTTCCCATATACTTCCTTACTCAAATAGTTTCTCCCAAATGACCACAGCTAATAGACTCAGTAAGTCCTTCAATAATTGATTCAGCTATCACACTATCTTGGCTAATTCCTCAGTATTCTTCAAGTTACTCATCAAAACTTTTACTTCTTATGCTGTCGATCTATCTCTGTCAATCATATCATTATTTTTTAACCTATTCACATATCACATATAATGAATCTAAGACACCTTTCATCAATAACACTAACTCATAAATATTTTCATACAGACCAATTCATAATAGCTTAGTTTATCCTTTATCCAAATATGAGCACACCTTGGTAGCGTGACACTCTCGGAAGTATTTCATCCCTTGCTTGCTATTTTACATCCCTTTAGTGTCAACAAACTCAACTCTTATATCTATCCCACGATATTTCATAACTTTGATATTGATCCACTTATCTCATTTCTCTTTCATAAGTCACTTTACTCTTATTTCAGCTTCATCGCCCTCATTAACAGTGTCTCACATTTATTATGGCCTTATACCATCGTAGGCCCTCTTCATCTCAATGTAAGGGTGAATGACTACCTTTTTTTCAGGCAGTGCCCCATACCGTATACTAATGAGGCCACTATAAATCACAATTGTATTGCCAGTAATGAATCTGAATTATACCTCAATCTCATCTTCCTATGAACTCAAAAACATGAGCTTCAAGCATATTCCCAACAGTTAAAATTGTTGGTAGTTCAAACACTTAATTGCTTAATTCTACTTCCTTGGCCACTGAATACTATTTCAGCATATTCCTACTAGGATATCTAGCTTAGGTTATCTCTTGTGCTCTCTTTATTAATCTTTTTGTTCACTTATCTTTATCAGTACACATCCTTTTTGATTCGGTCATCATATATCACTTTCCAAATGAAACTCAATTTTGGATTCATCTCTGATCCCTCAATAAGATCCACAATTTCCAAATTCTCAATTTAGGATTTGCTAATCTTTTCCATGTGAAACTGATCTTAAATTCAATAGCTAAGGGTACTTTGATTTGCCCAAGTTCATCTCGACATTCTTTACTTTCCATTGCACGTGGCTTTGATAGCCTTAAAATGCAAAACTATGATACTCTACCATTGAATTTTCTATTCAATGTACTTAATTGCAACATTGCTTTATTAGGAAATACTCATTTGCTTAATCAAAATCTTTCAGTAGCTCTTTTCATTATCTTAGCCTTATTTTCTGTTCTTTCAAACTCCATAATTTCCTCAAAATTACATAATTTGTACCATCCAGAAATGACTTTGCACATCCAAAGTATCCAAGACCTCAAAGCAATTACTATCATAGCACTTGTAAACCATATATCAAAATCAACTCATAAGACCTTAATTATCTCACACATACTAAAAACCACTTTATACCATCATAACAGATTGTATCTTAATCTCTGATGTGAAACTTCATTATATACTACTACGTCTTCAAATCCAAATGACATGATTAACATTGACGCTATGGTTCCTCAAAATCTTTTTCTTTCATTTATCATTCATACGGTTTACACATTTTTCCTCAAATGTTCAAAATTATTATACTTAATTGTTCAAGTACATTATAGATCTCATCCATGATTCTCATCACTAACTGATTTGATCTCACTTGGGTCACTTAGATTTTCAACTTCAAGAAAATGTTGGGGAATTGATAAATCCAACAGATATGATCCCAGGTTTCCTTGTACCAAAATTAATTCCTACAATTCCTTAAGTGACAAATTCCTCAATGGAGGTAATATTATCTCATGTCATTTTCAGTTTTCCACTTGAATTCTTTTCTCTAATGATTTTCTCTTTTCATTCGATTTCCTTTAATTCACATCGATTTATTCAAATGCCTATTCTTTCGTGCTTGTTCCTCTACACATTTCAATTCATTTGAATACTCCAGTTTGTGTGTTGGTAATACATTCCTCATATTCAATTTGTATCTCCTAAACATATAGGCACAAAATATAATGGAACCTAAGTGTCTTCACATTGGCAATAGTGTCACCTCCAATTCAATAATCCAATCACATAATTGGATACTTTACATCAAACCAAAATGCATACACTTTTGGTTGCATACTCCACTTATTAGGCCTGAATCTCCACTTGGGATATGACCTATTATTCACCTTTGAGTTATTAACTACTCATTTCTGATTGTTCCCTCTTTACTCAATTCTTAATTTGAATCATTGGTTTACTGAAACCATCTTAATGAAATTCTTCTTTAGAAGAAGATTTCTTGATACTGTCCTCGATACTGCTCATGCAATCCTTATCAGACATCTATTTTCCGCAATTGCTTATCAATCATTCTTAGTACCTCCAGAAGATCAATTCCAACCTTTCATAATATCTCAAAAAGATCAATTTATGCCACAACTTATGTGAGGAGAGCATCCCCTATAACTAAGCTCGGTAAGGCATCAAGCAATTTATTTACTCTAATACCTTGGTATATATCATCAAAATCATTCCACCTTTTTCCATAGATGTCTTTTAAGACAATTCACCAATTCATGACTTACATTTGGGATACCATAATCTCATTTGATTCTGAACAACCATTTTCCCATTTGTATCTATCCTCGATCATGGGGACTGTGCCCCGATTGTGCCCTTCTTTTTTTTCACAAAATTCATCACTCATTGTATCATCATCAATAACCTCAATCTACCATTTTTTTTTATCATAATTAGCACTTTCATGTATTGCTCTAATTCATCATAAACTTTGAACTATGGGCACTATGTCTAGCACTACCCAATAATTCTTAGATTGCTTCCTATATTATCCTACATAGATCACACATATGTGCCCAATATTCTCACTTGTCATAATAATCTCGCTATCAAAAAGTACATATGATAACAACTAGCTTAACTTTGGGGGCTTCCGCTTACCTCTCTCATTTTTGGATAAACCCTATCTTATAAGCATTTCTAAATTTCTCCTTACTACACATCAGTCATTTCTTGTAAAGCCTATTATGTCTACCTCATTCCCTTTTTATTCTTTTCCTCATTCCTATCTCATCTTGCTATCATCGTTCATTTTATCTTTCATATGAATATCCTAAATCACTTAAGAATTACTAATACATAATCATTAAGAAATTCTAGTCCCAAATTCCACAAACATATTCATGTGCTGATTCATAATTTCTACCACAATAATCTCACAACCATTCTATGTCCAAGTTCAACCTCCCAAGTTCATAGGAAAAATTTATTTTCCTTCGACTTAGCTTGTACACTAAATCACATCGTTCCTACTTATATCCTTATTTTCCTCAAACAATCTATGATAATGCGTTCATATTTATCATATTCAAGGATATATCCTCACAGTACAATCTTGGTGTCATATTCAGTAATACATCCACCAATATGATTGTCTTAACTCTTTGTCTATCATATCCAACCATATACAATTTCTTAATTGCAAATATCATAAACTTTCATTTTCCCATATTTTGTCATACTATCATCTTTGTCATCATTTCAATCAATTTAAGCACTTAACACATGCTCGTGCATTTGACTCATGCTTATGAGACTCAGACTAGGGATCAGTCGCTTTTGTCTGCTATGACATGACAAAAATTCGTGTGTCTTGAAACATTTCAAAAAATTGCCCATATAAGATAATAATTCTGGGCTCTGATACCAACCAATGTAGCACCCCACTCCCACAAGACCAGAATCCGACATCGATAGGTGATATCCGAGTTCATGCCCCGCGAGGGTGGCATGCAAAAGCACTCAATCAATTAGAAATCGATATTAAAAAATTTTAACATTTTATGTGGAAATTGATACTCAAATTGGGCCCATTTCATTCATAAACATTTTTAATCTACACAATAAAGTCAATAAAATTTCAATGCCATTTGGGACCATTACAAAAACAGAAGACTTGTAGTCATAATTTCATTACGCTTCAAAATCATTTACTAACATTTCCAATTTGGAATTTTGATACAATCATTACTGAAAACGCATTCTGATATAAATATAAGAAATAAGAATGCAGACGCGAACTGATTCTGACCTCTATCCTTTACTTATGCTGCAAGTATACTCCTGTTGGCCTAATGGGGTATTCTTTTGATCTGAAAAATAATTGCAAAGTTTGGGTGAGTTTTGCGAACTCAATGAGTGATCATCATCGATGGCTCACCCAGTCACATAACACATAAATTCACATATTACACATTTCACATTATTTTACTGTCACACTTCATATTCAATTCATTCAAACATTCATATTCTGCATATGTCGTCTGTATGAGACTCACTTTCGTTCTTATTGATGTGACTGAGTGCCTGTCACTCATTTATACAGAATACTGGCCAATAGAGCTTAGTCAGAATAGAATTATATAGAATAGCTCTATGCACAGAACACATATCATGGAGCAAAGCTCTACGTGCAGAATCAGAAATCACGGAGCAAAGCTCTACGTGGAAGCGCTTCATACAGGCAACACAAGTCACAATGCCTTTATATTTCATGCATTCACGATATGGAATGCATCACTTACATTGCATGCTCTTATTCAATCATAATCACTTATCATCAGACCGTAGTCCGGCATTCAACACATATTTGAGAATTCACACTTTTATTTGCATGCAATTTCACATTCAAAATTCACTTAGCAATCACTTCAGTGCACTTAGTTCAGCTTATTCACATACAAACAGCACTTCGATATCCAAATCAAATATCACAATCATCGGACCTCCTATCTGGAAACCAACATAAACAATCAAATAATCATTCTGAATCAATCAATATCAAAAAGGTCAAACAAAGCAAACAGTGGAATGAGGCCATCTAGGTCTACTCACAGTACGCTCCAGATAACGCCTAAATGCTGACACTTGGCCTGCATAACCTATTTATGCAATACATAATTCACACACTTTACAAAACTCATTTATGCACAAATAGCTATATGGACTATATAAAATGCATGCTCAATGACAATCCTAGGTACTTCATATCTTATGCACATTCTCATTTCATAACTTAATTACTCATCAGTTCTTTAAACTAGAACCTTAATCCTTTGATACTTTGATATCAATAACTCATTCACTAATTTGCCAATATAATCCCATATGTGACTAGTTGAGAGGAAAACATAGTATATAACTATGTATATATATCATTATCAACTTTCTGCTCGAAGTTTAATATTTCCTCTAACTTTCTCTTTAATTGTTCTTTCACGCCATTACACACTTTCATTGATCTTTCAACCCCAAAACTGATTTAACACTACCCCATAATATTTCTATCATCAAATCCAAAGAAAAACACCATGTGTGGCACACTAAATCTCCTTACTCATTTTCCAGAAAATAACAATATCACTTTTCTTAACCCTTATCAGTGAACTAGAGATGCATACTTCATTTCATGCAAAACAACGTAATCATAATAGGATTATTTGTTTGAAGATCCAACCTGCAACCATCACAAAGCCCTAACATTTTCAAATCACGTGAACCCTAGTTTCTTATGTAGCCTACGTACCTCATCTTGAAGGTTGGCAGGGGGTTCGGTCTTTTCTTGGAATAGAAGAAGGAAATATCATATTGGAAGTGATGACAACATAGAAAAGCAAGATTTAAGTTGTGGGAATATTTGAAGAAAAGCTCTCGGTTGGAGGAGTTCTAGAGAAAGAAGCTTTGAGAGAAAGAAATGAAGACCAGTCCCGTGACTTCTTCTTCAAGGTTTTTTAAAACTCCACTTTAACTAGGACACCTGCCCAATTATTAGCCACTTATCCATTTCTAGATCTTTCCATTGACATCAAAATTAGTTAATTTGGTTCAGTACTTTGAAAGATGTGTCTCAAATATCTTCAGATTGTTATATTCCAAAATAGTGTACTATGCCCAACTTCTGTTTAGAATTTAAATATCTTATAAAATGAATCACAATTATACTTCTGAGACAATTTGTAGGCCTATATCTCTAGTCCGCTCCAAAACAACAATCAGCTTATTTAGAAACATACAGGTCTAGATACTCACAATATTGAAGTGTTGCTCAGTGGAATAACCCCAGTTCATAAAATTTGAGAGCACACTCACTGTACCTGGTCTACTTTTTTCACTCAATCTTTCTCAATTCATTTCAGATGTCTAAGATTTTTTAGTGGAGATGTAGGGTAATGTCTTACGAGTCCAATAGTTCAAGAATCAATTCATTTGGACTCCTATAGAAGAAGTTATGGCCAGGTGAAGAAAGATAGAAGAAGTGAAAAAATTGCTATAACTTTCCCCACAGATATCAAAGTTAGGTTTCCTCTATATGGTTCGAAAGAAGACTTCAAGCTCTACAACTTTTATGAAGACCTTGAAGACAAATTATATCTTATGAAGGATCAAAAAATGGAACAGAAGATATAAGATGAACAGTAACCCAGAAGATAGCAAAAAAAAAAAGAAGCGAAAACAGAAAAAGCGAAAAACAGAAGATAGCGAAACACAGAAAAAACGAAAATAGAAAAAGAGTAAGGTAAAAACTTAGACGAAACAAAACTCAGAAGATGCAAAAGTCAGAAGAAGCAGATCGACAAAACATAGAAGATGGCAAAAGACAGAAGAAGTTCATAAACAATAACCCAGAAGAAGTTTATGAACAGTAACCCAGAAGGAACAAAACTCAAAAGAAGACACGTCAACAAAACAAAGAAGAAGTCACGTCAGCAAAACACAAAAGAAGACACGTCAGCAAAACACAGAAGATATACAAAACACAGACGATACAAAAAACAGAAGAAGTGTATCATCAAAACACAGAAGATATACAAATCACAGAAGATACAAGAGACAAAAGAAATGTATCATCAAAACACAGAACATATACAAAATAAAGGCGATACCAAAGACAAAAGAAGTGTATCGTCAAAACACAGAAGATATACAAAACACAAACGATACCAAAGACAAAAGAAGTGTATCGTCAAAACACAGAATACATACAAAACACAGACGATACCAAAAACAGAAGAAGTGTATTGTCAAAACACAGAAGATATACAAAACATAGACAATACCAAAGAAAAAAGAAGTGTATCGTCAAAACATGAAGATATACAAAACATAGACGATACCAAAGACAAAAGAAGCGTATCGTCAAAACACGGAAGATATACAAAACGCAGATGATACCAAAGAAAAAAGAAGCGTATCGTCAAAACATGGAAGATATACAAAACAAAGATGATACAAGAGACAGAAGAAGTGTATCGTCAAAACACAGAAGATATACAAAACACAAACGATACTAAAGACAGAAGAAGTGTATCGACAAAACACAAAAGATATACCAAACACAAACGATACCAAAGATAGAAGAAGCGTATTGTCAAAATACATAAGATATACAAAACACAGACGATACCAAAGACAAAAGAAGTGTATCGTCAAAACATAGAAGATATACAAAACATAGACGATAACAAAGACAAAAGAAGCGTATCGTCAAAACACAGAAGATATACAAAACATAAACGAAACCAAAAACAAAAGAAGCGTATCGTCAAAACACAGAATATATACAAAACACAGAAGATGTTTATGCATAGTAACATAGAAGAAGTTTGTGCACAGTAACACAGAAGAAGCAAAATTTAGAAGAAACGGAGCAAAACACATAAGAAGATGACGTCATCACAGAAGAAGCAAGAACATAGAAGATACGAAAACTAAGAAGAAGCGAAATGTAGATGGAGCAAAACACAGAAGAAGATGACGTCATCACAGAAGAAGCAAAACCACAGAAGAATCAAACTAAGAAGAAGCGAACTCCTCTCTTGCTCATCTTCCTTATAAGGACCATGACTCTAAGCTCAGACATCCAGAATTTCTATAACTTCTTAGAAGACAAATTTCTCTCATCTAGCCTAGATTAATCCAGATTTTTCCTCGAATATAGAACACAAACTTTCTACTTTCATTCAATGTACTGCACCCAATTCTCAACTTTATGACAAACTTGAGATTCTTAAAGACCGAATTTAAATTCGATGTCTTCATAAGAGATATAGCCATAGGTTCCTAATTTAATCTTAATCAAGATTGTTCTCGTTTGGATAACAAGAGAACCAGTTATGGCTTACAAACCGAAGCACACCCAGTGAGCACTCTTCAGATCACTCCACTTCTCATTTTCAATCACAATCACATTCAAAAACAATCATACCCAGAGGTTGTCAATGAATGCATGTACAATTATTTTTATATGCATGAACATTTACTTTTCAATATGTACGTGTATGTCATATTATGCATGAGCACGGAACATGTTTTCTACTTCCTCAGCACTTGCTCTCATCTATTGATTTTGCCTTTACATGGGTAACAGGATGTTACATTGAAGGAAGAATGTGGGGATTGGGTTTTTTTTTTCCATTTTGGTCTAATGAAGGTTTTAATCTTTACATGGAATGTTTTCGTTTTGGGGAACTTATTATTTGGGTGTAACGTTGTTGTTTTGGTTGATGGGTTCTTCTCAAATTTTGTATTCCTCTGCTATCTTTAATTAATAATTTTTTATTTATCAAAAAAGGTTCTACAAGTTTTATATCATTCATAATCAAAATGATATGTGTGTGTGTGTGTAGGTGTGTTTGTGTAGATGTGTTTGTGTCTGTGTCTGTGTGATTATCATTATGTCAATTTAACTAATATAGTATAAAATGATAATCTCAGTTATCTAACTTTGTATTCTTGACACTTATGTTAATAATAAGTCACTCTTGATCTAACACATAAAAATCTATTTCTTATCATGTCATGGGTATAGAAGGAATATTGGATACAAATTCGATATCATATACTTAAAGGAATGAATAAGAAATATT
Source organism: Erythroxylum densum (assembly GCA_024678245.1). Taxonomy (NCBI): domain Eukaryota; kingdom Viridiplantae; phylum Streptophyta; class Magnoliopsida; order Malpighiales; family Erythroxylaceae; genus Erythroxylum; species Erythroxylum densum. The sequence goes on along the minus strand of JANPWT010000008.1, from coordinate 43,599,103 downwards.
TATGATCTCTATCATTTCTAGTATTGTCAAGAAAATTTATACAATGATCTTCTTATAAGAGTAACTTATATCATACTTAGCAAATGCATTCAATTTTAGTTGTTATTTATTTTATTAGTAGGTTAAATTGAGAGGAATAATTCTCTCACATTATTATACCTTTTAGCTCTCTTTATCTAACCATTTGCATTATACTATTAGGTCTTGACATCTATCTTACATGTTACCTTGAAATATTTTGAGACATTAGTTAATTTTAAATTTCATTATATCTTGTCACCTATATGACATTGACATATCTCTCAAACTTTGACATTAAAATCTTCATTAGATATTATAGCAGGATTGTATAATGGAAATGTAACTTTTCTTTCAATTTTTGAGAAATCTTCTCCCTATGTCCAAGAAAGTTGGTTCACTAATACTTAGTATCAAGTATACTAACTAAAGATAATTTACTACTCAATACAATATAATTGTAAGAAAGCAAGTAGTTGATTATATATAATTCACAACAACTAAATAAGAATAGGAAGCTAATCATGTATTTATTTACTTTCACTATTTATTTAAAATAATTGCTCTCACTATTATTTAAAATTCATTATAATCCCTCTAATAGGTTAGGATCTCATTTAAATTTATTTGGTCTTCAATTTGTTCAAAAAAAACCTAAACTTAAATATTCAATCTTCTTTATAACTGAATTGTTTATATGCAAGACTTCCTTGATCGGAGGCTTATCAATTGACATAAGTGATCACTTCATCAAAGGTGTAGATAGGTTCCTTAGATTTATTAGTTCTAATCTCAAAAAACTCACTTATCTCAAAGATGTTTTTGTTACTTTCCAACTCTTTTATTCTTGCTTTAGATTTGGTTTCCACCAATAGGAAATATTGATTGAATCTGGTAATTCTTCCAAGTGAGATTCACAATTATTTTTCTAACTAACTTCAATATTTTATATATCCTAATCTCTTAATTGCGGTTGTTGTCTTGTTCATATAAATTGATTTTCCAAAAATACTGGTTAAATAACTTAAATCTTCTACACACTAATACTCAAAAGTATAATATTAAAATTGAGCCACAATAGAACTACTCAATTGAAGGTCCAAGCTCAAAGAGCTTCATCATTTCAACATTGCATGAGAATCTAAATAAAACATATTTGAATCATTTAAATAAGGATACTCTAGCTTGTATCTTGTTTGAATTGTTTTTACCCATCTTTGACCAATAAAAAGGAAGGAAGGCTTTTTATCAAGAAAGAAAACAACTAGGTGCGATTGCCATTTAGATGCCTTGAATTCGAGGGCTTTCACTGATGATGAGACCACTAACTCTCCGTCGCTTTTTGGATGATGAATATATCTCAAGATATCATAAGGATTCTCGTTTCCTACCACCTTTCACCACAAAATCTTATCATTTAGACCACCGCGAGGGGTCTCAACACGCGGATTTAACACTCTTCCTTAGGCTTACCAGGAAGGCCCGACCAATTATTAGGCGATAACTTTCTAAAAGGGAAATGAATAGTAAAAGAACGGCTTTTGGGTAAGCTAACTCTACAATGAGAAGCTACCAAATAAAGAATGGCATAAAAAATTCCGCTGGAGAAAAGGAAACCACTACAAAAGAGCAACAAGGCTTTTGATGAGACGTAACAAAAAATTTAAAGGGGCGGGGAGAGTTCCACCCTTGGAATCTTTTCAAAAAAGTAATAATAAAACAATTTGGTTCATGAAAGAGGAGGAAGAGAGTTAAAGCTAGCAAGATTAGAACTTAAAAACTTGTATCCAACAAAGAGTTGATAGGATTGCGAGATAGTCTTAGAAACAATTAATAAAGTTGTTTCTTTGTAACCCTAAGATCATAGGTTTAATTCATAAGAACAACTTCTTTTTAAAATACAAAAAAAAAGGTTATATATATCATAGCCTTCATTAAACTCTCACAAAGCAGAGACCCTTTGCAGCACTGAATATGTTGACTTTAAATTTGACTTTGACAAAGAAGAGAAAAATAAATTCTATTTTAATTCAATGTAAACTCAGAATTCATTTAATAAACTCACATTTAATAATCTTTTGTTATTCATTGATTCTTTTAAGTATTATTTATAATATTTCCAATTACAATGAACACTAATTCTAAATGACTATAAAATATCAATTGTTATATCTATAACTAAATTCAACTGACATTGATATCATTGTTTGTTGTATGACAATATATATATTTAAAACATTTTTTATATTTCCAAGATCATTGTTATGAATATCATATCCAAACAGGTAATAGATTTAGATAGGATAAGATATGATACTGAGTAC
>JANPWT010000008.1:43561943-43574835 GCA_024678245.1 Erythroxylum densum | reverse complement strand
AATAGATCACCAATTACTAGAAGGTGTTTCATTCGTCTCATCGACACTCTTTTCATACAACCACTCCTCCAATTTTAAAGACATTAAAAGATGGAACAGTGAAGTCCATCTATGCAAAGCCCAACGAAGATCTATTTGGTCCTTCTATATTTGGTGCTGTATTTTAATTCAGCACGTATTTTCTCATACGGAAGATAAATCTTACTCTCCTATTCATTATTTTAAATCTAAGAGATCCATTCTAAGTAAGCCATCATTGTGAACACTTTGTATGGGATGTTGACCCATCTATGTGTGAACCTGACTGTGAAGTCTATTTTAACCCTGCGTCAGACAATGATAATGATGATGAGCGATATGTCAAACGAAGAAGGAGGAACAAAAAGTCTAAACCTTGTTGTATGCCTTCTCAACAGTATCATCCACACAAGGATGATTCAGATCCAAATGATTCTAGCAAATCTAGCAGTCTACCCACAGACAGATTCAGACCTAGATCCTCTTCGTGAGATGTTGAAATCTTCTACCTATCAGCCTAAGCCAACAATTCATGTCATTACTCCTACTTCTATACCTTGTATGATGGTTAAGTCATATGAAGAAGAGTTTCCTTCTCTACATAGGAGTACAGATGAAACAACTAGGGTTATCTCTAACTCTTATATTCGAGCTATAGGAATCACTTCACAAGGAATACTTGTCTCAAATCCTTCTGATGAAGCTCTTAACTGGCATACATCAAATGCAGTAGCACAGAACAAAGTCCTTAGAAGAATTGGATCTAAGTTAGATAGAATTAGCCAACAGACTCATGCTACTCAATATAAATTTGATGCCCTCTACAAACAGATCCAACAATTGTATCACTTATACAAAACTCAGATCCAACAACTTGACGTTGATCTTCGACATTATAGTTTTACGCAATATTTGGGGCTCGATTTTGACGTCAAAACTAAAGAACTCATAAAGATACAAGGAATTGTGCAACACATGGAAGCTAATATGTAATCTACACAGTCTAAGATTGTATATGGCTCATCCTCTACAATATTTCCAAATATACAGCCAATACACACTCCTCCTCTATATCAGACATATCCAGATGAAGCTAACTATTCCAAGGTCTTCATGTTCAACTATCCTTTGATCAGACAACATATCCATCATTAGGCAACTCAAGCTAAAACAAAAAAAGCCAAAGCCTGAACAAGTTCCTGAGCCATCACCTTCATATACTAAACTTAAACCAGTTAACCAATGGAGTAAACCGTTACAGATTCATACACCTCCCACTTCTCCACTAAAGTCTCAACTTTCACCTCTATTGGGAAGGATAAAGTGCCTCTGACAGAGTTTATAACAACTCTTGCACCTCCACCTGCTACAGAAAATTTCTCTACTCAATCAAATAATTCAGAAGCTTGTTCTAAAGACTTTATCCCAACGTCTGAAATCTTTACAACAATTTTTAAGTCATCATTTGAACAAATCTCTGAACTATCTTTTTATTCCTCATCATAGCTAGTTGATCTATTAGACTTAGCATAAGTTCTAATGCCTATGGCTGAACTTATTGAAGCTGAACCATATATAAGTGAAGCAGAATTCACAGGTACTAAACCTTTCAGAATTACACCAGCACCACAAGCAACATCAGCTCAACCAGCTACACAGACTAAGCCTACTTTAAGACCCTGGTTTACTTTTGACAATCTTTCCCCAAAGAAATGGAGAGATCGCTTGCATGAATTTGGTGTATAGATGGATCTTTAAATGACTCAACCAAATAATCTTTTACATGATATTTAGTTTGAGTTCACTTTTTGTTTCACCGGTACTTTGTGAGAATGATGGCAAAGTATTGATGACTATTGAAGACTTCAGTATATCCAAGTCAATACAACCTAAGCTCTTCTTGGAATAATTCATAAAGAATTCATTGATGTCTTTCAGCTTATAGATAAGCAGATTCGTCAGGAGTATTTTGTAATGAAATGTTGTTCATTTGACAAACGTGATTTACAGAAGCATTTTCAATGTATGACGGAAAGGTATTATCTTTTGAATGGATGAGATGATGTTAATCTTCGATATGCTTTTATCTCATCCCTTCCAGATCAAATGCAACTAGAGCTACAACGGACCATTGTTTCTTTTAAAGGGATATTGCTAATATATCTCTTGGAGAAATCTACCAACTTGTTTTAGCCTCTCTTGATAAGCTTTGTGATCAACATGCCTTATTCAAGAACATCATTAAAGGTGGTCCACTTCTCAAATAGGCTTGTAAGAAGCCTTATCTTCAAATTAAGTACAAAGACAAAAAGAACTGTGATTGTAGCAATAAAAATAAATCTCATCACAATCATGTCTATCATCGACGAAAGTTCTGCACACAAATGGAAGATTACAAGCCTTTTAGGAAAACTTACATGAGAAAAGATGGACAAAACAAAAGTATGTTCAATTCTTCAAGAAGAAATCCCATCATTCTCAAAAAACTTATCGATGTTTCCTCTGCGGACAACTAGGCTATTTTGCACAAACCTTTTCTCACAAAGGCAAAAAAATATGTCAAGTTATTGAAGCAAATGCAATCAATCTTGCCTATTTATTCTTCTAATAACTTTGAAGATATTATTGAGGAACAATCCACTAAAAATGAAGACACTAAGTTTGCTATTTCTATTACCACCTCTAATGATGAATCCTCTGAATCCTTTATCTCTCTAGGGGATGATTCTCTACATATACTACAATAGACCTGCATGAAATTAGATCGTACTTTAGTTCAACGACTATATGTCCAGATCTAACTTTTCAAACAAGACAAATACGATCGACCCATCGAAACTATTAGATTTATGGATATTGGATCCAATTGTACAATTATGAAGCCCAACATTTTATCTTCTAAGGCATGGACCTCACATGATGAGTACTTTACTACTGCAGATGACAATTCATTCAAGATCGGGCTAATTACAAAGTTGAAAGATCAGAATATAATTCTTTCCATAATGTACAATTTGGACTAAAGTGCTTGGCAGCAATCTACCTGGCCCAAATATTCTCATTGGTATAGATGTATACAACGAAGTCTCACCTTTATAGATCCTACCAACAAGCCTTAGGTATCAATCATTTTACAGTCCCTACACTGAAGTGAAAAATGTGTTTGAACATTCTCAAGTTCCTACACCATATACATCGTTAAGAGATAAACTGTTAGACTACTGTTCTGAATCTCATGCATAATTTTCTCATCCATATCCTCTTTGAAAAAATGTTGACTTTTTCATAAGTCTATCTTTAAAAAAGAATGAGGATATTCATCTTACGAAAACTACACATCTAGGGATGAACCTTGATGATCTCAAACTCACACAAGATGAGTATGCTATCCTTCATAAGCAAGGACTTATTAAGCCCACAAAGTCGGATTGGGGTTGTCAGCATTCTATGTGAACAAACATTCAAAACAAAAGCACAGTAAAAAGAGATTGGTGATTGATTACAAGCCTTTAGATGCATTCTTGCAAGATGATAAGTTTCCTTTCCTTAAGATCAGTACTCAGGTGTTAATTTTAAAAGAAGCTACCATCTTTTCTAAGTTTGATTTTAAAGCAGGATTTTTTCAATTGAGTGTTCACGCAACTGAGCAGTACAAAACTGCATTCTCAATTTCCAATACACAATACCAATAGATTGTTATGTCATTTGGACTTAAAGTTACCCCATCACTGTTTCAAAGAACTATGACCAAGATTTATGAGTTTATCCTCGACAATGCAATCATCTACATGGATAACATTCTCCTATTCTCAAAGACCCATGAAGAACATCAAACCTTACTTTTGCAATTTTTGGATCTTACTAAATAGTATAACATCATACTTTCAGCCTCTAAAAATATAATTGGTACAAAGGAGATTGAATTTCTAAGTATGCATTTCAAAGATAGATTCTACCAACCTGGTCCACATATTGCACAAGAGTTGTTACACTTTCTTGATGAAAATCTCACTGTGAAACAAATACAACAATTCCTCGAGATTGTTAATTACATATGTGAGTTCATACTACATATGGCAACTTAAACTTCATACTTATCCAAGTTTCTCAAAAAGAATCCACTGCCTTGGCATTTAGAACAAATAAAGGTTGTCTAACATTTAATGTACATCTTTCAAGATCCTCCATCTTTAAAAATTCCTGACAAGGGACAACGCATAATATAGACAGATGCTAGTGACCATTATTGGGGTGTTGTGTTTATCGAAAAAATCAGTGACAAGAGCCATTATTGTGGTTATGTAAATGGTCAATTTCGAACCTCTGAATGTCACTACTACATCAGTTGCAAAGACATTTTAGTTGTTAAGAGAGATATTGAAAAGTTTGCTTTCTAACTCACTCCTTATCACTTTGTCATTGAAATGGATAACACTTCATTTCCCAAGATTCTTGATTTACCCAAGAAATATCTTTCCAATAGTCAATTGCTTTGTTGGTAAGAATAATTTTCTCATTATAAATTCTTCATTCATCACATTAAAAGTCACCAAAACATACTTGTTGATTTTCTCTCTAGACCTATCAAACTTATCTTATTTCTTTCCTCTTCTCTGAAACATTCTATTCCTCTTTTTTGGCTCATAGAGTTTCTCAAGTTTGTAAAATTTTATAAAAATTTCTCCCCTTTGTTTTCTACTCCTCTAACCACTATTACAGACCTCCTCCACCTTCTTCATCAAAGTCTATTTTATTATCTTCATCTCAACACTTCTCAACTTTGATATTTTACCCACTCATGGTTATTTTGATGCTCTTGCTCCCTACAAACGAATGTATCATCTTTATGATACTCTCCATGATACTACCTTAAGGCATCTTTGAGTTTGGTCTGCCCTATATGCTTGCTTTATCTCTCTGTCACCCCTCCATGTTTATCGTCATTTATCTGATACTACAAATGTTAACTCTCTTTTATGGACTTTTTTAGAATAGTTTCAACCAATATCCAAATAGCATGTGGACATGTCTCAATTCTTAACTCATTATCATTTATGGGAACTGCTTAAAATGATCACAAAGTTTGTGTCATTTATATCATATACCACCCTTATTGTATGAGTACTTCTGGACATTTGTGTACACTCAATCATCTTCAACATTGGCGAACCACACTTGATTAGTCTATAAAATGTACAAAGTTAATGACAAACTTAAATTCTCTCTTAGTCCAACTCAATCAATTCTTAAGCTTGTGTCCATCTAACATCTGTACATCTCTTAGTCCATATTTTGGAGATACTACTATTCTCGTACCAATTCTTACTCCATCATTTGATCATTGGACATCGGTGTCTCCTTCTAATGTTATCAACATTTGAGCTGGTGAAGTTCTTTACCCTATATATTGCAAGTCTATAGCTTCTAACGCACCATCAAGCTTTGTTTAAGACCCCATTTCTATTTCTAGCCCATGACTTTCTATTTGGACTACAATTGATATCGGCCATATTCTTGAGCAAATTGGCAACGACATAGCATTGACGGACGAATCTGATTGTGACAACCACCTTACTTTAACACTCTAAAGTGAGACTCTTATTTTTAGGTGTTTTTCTTTTTGAGTCTTTTGATGATAGAGAATCTTTACGGCTCACAAACTACTATGTAAGATTTCTTCTTATTATCGTACTGTTTGCTTTTTAAAAAGTTGTTTGCTTTTTTAAAGTGGCTTTATGAAATGTGTGATGATTGTACTTAAAACTGCTTTTTTTAAAAAAAAGTTGTAATTAATGTATCTTTTGAGTGTTTCACTTTCCTACTCTTGGTTTACCTATAAAAGCAAGGTTCTTCTTCCACTTCATCGTTTGATTTTAAAGAATATTAGTTTGTGTTTTTCATCATCTCTAAGTTCTCCCTCTCTTGAAAGCTTAAGTCTTGAGTAATGTTACTATCTATCATTATACAGAGATAAGTATACTCTACATTTGCCTCATCTGAGGATCTTTTGTATCAAAAAGTCAAACAATTTATGACTGCATAAAACAATTCTGTTGTAAGATTATAGTTTAATAGGAAAAGAGTGTAGGTATTGTTACAATAAGGGAAAAAAGAAATGTGAAAGTGTAAGATTCCTAAGAAGAAAGTTGGGTGTTATACTCATGAAGAGAAGGATTTTGTGTCTCGACTATCATACTTAGAATTTACTAGTGTTTTGAAACCCGAATCAGATCGGACCGGCAGGTTCAACCGATGACCGGTCAGCTATCCGATCCGGATGACTCCTAAAAATCAGTCTCTAATTGGACCAATACGAACCGATCAATTGACCGGTTAAACCAAGACTGGTCGAATCGATTGGTCATTAATTCAATGAATTTTTTTTTAATTTTTTTGCTTTTTTTTCTTTCTAAAACACATCACGTTTTTTATTTATATTTATTTTTATTATTTGAATCAGTCAAATGAAATTTTTATTTTTATTTATTTATATTATTTGATACATTTTTTATTTTTTAATATTACTAATATTATATATAATTAAATATAATTATTGCATAATTACAACATTACATCGATTCGATCGGTGATCAAATCGGTCGAATCAATCGAATCAGTAACTAATAAAGCTTTCGATTCGACGTCCGGTCCGAATTTCAAAATCTTAAAAGTTACTAATAATCATAAAGTTTTTCATAATAGTCTACCAAATGCTGCAATAATTTACTATTCGACTTTAATTAATCAATTGTCTGCTCAAAGATATTATTTTAACTAGTTAATTGTTATACTTTTCATGCTATCCCCAACTCCCTTTGACCAAACTGCCCTATTCACTGTGAAAATAACTCAACAAATTTTCTCCGCTTTCTTCCACAATCAATCGTTTTTTAATTAGAAAACAACATTTTTCGTTTCTATTTTTTATACCAAGAAAGATATTATCATGGTCCGCAACCGACAACTTAAGATAAAACTCAAATGAACAAAAACATTATAGCAACAATGTAAGAATTGAAAAAGACGACAAAGGACATATCTATCTTCAACATACCATGAAAAAAATGAAAAGAAGCGGAAAGAATTGTGAAAATCAACCCACCACTTGGAATTACCGTCCGCTCCCTCTGCTTATCGTGTCCTTGTACCTGATAATGGAGTCGATTCTCTGCAACTTCAGTTGATGTTTAAACTTGTTAATGAAATCATCAGCCTTGGCATCCACCTCAGCATCATCAACCTCCGTCACTTTAGCCTTCCCCTCTCTGACGGTGGCCGGCCGACGAGACTCCACAACTTCATCTTCTTCGAAATGACCAAAAGCTGACTTAGCACTTGCTGATTTCTTCATTTTCTTTGCTAGCTTCTCGGGTATCTCGCCAGACGCAGGCTTTGTGTCGGATTTACACCTGCTCACATTATTATTACTTTGGAGCTTCCTGTAAACATCTTCCATGGTCTCTTCTTCTTCCTCTTCTTCTCGGATTTGCTCACTTTTTTCCTCTTCATGGTCACTATCTTGTGCTGCTCCTTGCTCTTGATAACTTGGTTGTGTAGCACTCAAATGGGCGTATGATTCGTGGGTTTTCTGTTCTGGGGTCAAGTAATTGTAGAGATTAATGGACCTGAGTCGTTGCAGGATGGAAGGAGATCTAGTGAGGGGCGGTTGTTGGCGGTGGTATTCTTGTGAAAGAGGTTCTTGAGAAGCAATGAGATGGGATTCAAGCTCTGCAGAAGGCCGTTCATAGTTAATTGTGGTGGGTTCTTGAGATCTGTAACTGTAGAGGTTGATAGATTTGAGTCTCTGCAACATGGAGGGTGTTCTGCCAAGTTGGGGGCGGGCGTGCGGTTGTTGAGCTTGAGATTGGTTTTCCTGGTGGTCGGTGGGCTTATTGTTGGTGGCCAAGCTGGAGGTAATGGCGATAGTTCCGATCATAACATTGAGGAGGACAAAGAGGACAGTGGGAGTGAACCAACTGTTCACTGAAGCCCAGATTGAGGATATCGCAGACATTGATTCTTCGAACATAGCTTCTCTTTCCTTTTTTCCTTCTCTTTTGGTTTCTGAGGATTAGACGGAACAGAAGTTTGGCTGGGAACTTGGGGATATTGAGTGAAGGGGAGGGCTGCATTCGGTTAGTTATCAAACATGTGTGTATAGTTATAATTAAATATTTTTTGTTATTTCGTTTTTATTTCTTTTGGTCATTTGTTTTTCTTTTATTCCTCTAATGTTGGTTTAGGATCTCGAGGATCGTATGTATTTAATCCCATTGCAAACGGACAAAGAGGTAGAGACGACGTCGACATGAAAATACTAGCCTAATAAATACATTACTTTTTTAAAATATATTTTATTAAATTTTATCTATATATTTATTTAAGATTCAAATAAATATATAGATAAGGCATGATAAAAATATCATAATTAAAATAAAAAATTTGTTCTTGTTAAGAGGATATTTTCTACATCAATATTTACTTTTAAAAGAAAATATAATTTTTTAATTCATACTATAAAAGATAATATGTAGGATGTAAATTTCGATAACCACTTTTTATTTTTATTAATCATCTTTCCTGATTTTTTGGATTGATTTTTTATATTAGAATAATCAGAAAAAGAAACCTTAATTTTTTTATTGAGAATGTGGTGAACATAGTAAAAATAGCCAAAAGAGAGAATATAGGGAACGCATCTTTACAAGTGGTTTTCATTCTAAAACAATGCATTATTGATCGACCAAGTCAATCAAGACTTGTGTAACCAGGCCATTGATTTGTTTAGTTCTGACGAATAAGGCTTGAAGCTCTCCGGATCAAGTTGTAAAATATCTGTAGGGGGACAACCTTGGTTAGGTTGTCATCCACGAATCCTAGTCCCTGTTCATCCAACAACCTTGGGCATTTTTCTCCTTAAATCTAATCGCCCTACTCAGGATCCAAATCCAATGTCATCAATGACAATGCAGGCAGGGGCGTTTTTCTTCATTTTTTCATGATGATTACAGGATGATTGCAAATGGGCTTACGGGAATAGTGAGTCAGTGCTGCACTTCAAAACCTGCAACAACTTGATCAAATGGCGATTTTCTTTCCCTTACAACAGCTGCCAGTTCAGTTTCACACAGGTTGCCCTGGAATTCCTGACTACCGTGCTTCACATTTCAGTGTCCGCCAGAGGTACTGAAAGGAACATTGCGAAATTTCGAGCATTCCTCAAGTTCAGAATTTGTGTATTACACCAAATTTGAGTTAAAACCTGTTAAGCCACTTTTTAGGATTTTTATTTGTTCATTTATCAGTCTTAATTAGGTCCAATTTCATTATGTGATTTCTCTTCCTCTCTCACTATTCTTCAATGAGTAATGCATCCATATATTTAAACAAATTTAAAGCATTCAACGTGCAATGGGAACAAAGCATGCAGCATGGTAGATTTTAGTTCATTTTTCAACGTAAGTTTTGAATGGTTCTTAAAAACCTGGGTCCACATCTCTAATCTAAAAAAAAAAAGAAAATATCAAATTTGGGTCTTTGAAAGTATGTAACTTACGTCTAATTATATTAAGGAGTTTCTAAAAACCATGACCTTAATTACTAACTCCAAGAGAGGGGGAAAAAAAACTTGACCAAAGAAGCAGCCCTTCATGCAACACAAAGATCAAACATTAGCAAATTGATAACAGTAATTAGGAAGAGAATTTTAACTAAAAAAGGAAATAAAAATAAATAGAATTCAGTCCTTAAATTTATAAATTGTCTAGAAAGAATAAATGCATGCCTAGATAGGATGCTCAAGGGTAAAAATCACAAGAAATAACTATAAGCAAAGATTGAGATATAGAAAACCTAGAGGCCATAAGCAAACTTAGGCAACAATAAAAACCAAGTAAAACTGAGCTAAACTACTAACAACACATAAATAGTTGGAATAGAAAAATGTTGAGAAATTAGGATAGGATCCAATCCTAACTATAGCAGAATAATTACGAAACTTTTTTTATATTTTGATTTTTCAAAAATCAAGATTACTTTAATTTTATAAAACAATTAACACATAAATCATAACAATGCATGAATCATAATTTATACTTTATTCCAAAGTTTGATTCTTTTCTTATCATATCCCATGAACCGTTTTCAAAATAGATTCATCTTAACCACTATGGCTACACAAGTGTTTAACCTCTAATGATATTCATAGAACATGTTGAGAGAATTCTGTAATTCTTATAGAGAGAGTTATATAAGAAGTGCTAGTTCTATTCTTAAGTCTACTTATAATAGATTTTAGACATTTTAGTAAATAAATTGTAATTAAATTATAATTTTAATTAAATTTTAATTAGAATTACAAATAATTCTAATTAAATACCAATTATGCCCAAATAAGATCCAATATCTCATATTGATCCTTATTTAATCATAACATTCTCAAAATTTACAATCAAGTCCAACTTGATTAAAATATCTTTGCTCTGTTCAACTCATTCTTTATGTAAGACCCATTAAGTTCTCAAATATATTGACAATGATTATAAATTCTAATTCTAATTCATAGTTAGAATTAGATAAATTAAAAATACTTTTAATTTATCTTTAATTCTCCAATTAAACAATTTATAATCATAAATCAAGATTGATGTTTAATAATACATTATGAGCACTCAAATATTTAGGAATATCAAAGTGGTTTTAACTGACCTTTCTATGTATAATTTTTTCGTATAATTCAATCATTTCATTATACAATGTTCCGATTAGATATATAGTATGAAATTAATGTCTACTCTATTTTAATGAAATTAGTTCTCCACCATTATCTATTGATTCAATTAATGAAAGTTATAACGAGTTTGATACTAAAGAAAATGGGAGATTCCTAAAACTTTTTGGGCCTTAACTAATGCATCTAAACTTTGACTTCATAATTTTGAGTATCCCTAAAGTTTAGAAATTGACTGATTTTACTTAATTATCTAATATACCAAATTTGAGTTAAAAACCTATTAGCCACTTTTTAACATTTTATTTTGTTCTTTTATCAGTCTTAATTAGGTACAATCTCATTTAGTGATTTCTCTTCCTTTTGTTACCATTCTTCAACTAGTCATGCATCCATATATTTAAAGAAATTTAAAGCATTCAATGTGCAATGGGAAGCATGCAACATGGTCAATCTTAGTTCATTTTTCAACGTAAGTTTTGAATGGATTCCTAAGAACTTGAGTCCACATCTCTAATCTAAAAAAAAAAACCTTAAATTTAGGTCTTTGAAAATATGTGACTTATGTCTAATTTTATTAGGGAGTTTCTAAAAACCATGACCTTAATTATTAACTCCAAAAGAGGGAGTGAGGAAAAAAACCTTAACTAAGTAGCCTTCATACAACATAAAGATCAAACATTAGGAAATTGATGAAAGCAATTAGGAAGAGAACTTTAACTAAAAAAGGAAATAAAAATAATTAGAATTCAGTCCATAAATTTATTAATTGGCTAGAAACAATATACATGCCTAGATAGGATGCTTAAGGGTAAAAATCAAAGGAAATAACTATAAGCAAAGATTGAGATCAAAACACTTAGCGACCATAAGCAAATTTAGGAAAGAATCAAAACCAGGTAAAACTGAGCTAAACTACTAACACCACATAAATAGTTGTAATAGAAAATTTGGTAAAGGTAGTAAAATAATTGACTGATAGTGTATTACTAAATAGAAAGAAAATAAAAAACACTTTAGACTTTAGAATGGTAAGCATAAAGATAAAAGAAACATTGTATTTATATGGAAAACCAAATGCAACCATCATCATAGAAACTAACAAAGCAAATTCATAGGAACATGTTAGAATGACTTTAATAAACATACGTAAAGCTAATATGACAAACAAAAATGCAAGCATGCAACAACTTTTAAAAGTGAAACCAAACCCTAAAGAACAACCGTAATAAAGGAAAAATCTATGGATCAATAAACAATAAAATTCACGAACAAAGTGGATTACACCAATAAAAAATTCGAGCAAATATTATCAAGATCAAAATATATTGCACTAAAGCAAACATAAAGATAGATTTGACATGAAATGACTAGGGTATGTGATGTACAAGAAAAAATAATTTATTAAGTATTTTGCTTGATTTTCATATTAAATTATCTTTTGACTTATTTTTTATTTTTTCATGTAATTATGATAGTTAAGTGTAGAATAAAATTATTAAATAATTAGAAGTTATTTCAAGTAAAAGAAAATCATAATTCTTTTAAAAATATGATTTGATGCACATCTATATATCAGCTTGTATCCCGATGGATCAAGTATAACAAGGGACACAGTCTATAGAGACTATGTGGTTTTAAAGAAATTATATAGAGAAACACGACCTTATCCACGACTCTTTTAGAGACTAGTCGGGTCGGTCGTGCTAGGCCCAAGCCCAGGTCCACGCGTCCACGACCCATTCATAGAAATCTCCATGCATACGTAAAGATCTACGTAAAAACCTAAACTTAGCATCTATTTCATATACAAGGTACTATTTCGCCATGATACAGGTACGAGAATTAGAACCCTGATTTTCTTTGTTTTACAGCAGCCATAACCCTCACAAAAAGACTACCTTGAGCATCGGAGGGGCCTGCCGGTTATCAACCCCCGGCGTGCCTTGTGTTATTTTGCAAGTACTCTCTCACTCAAGACGACAATATCATGGATCCAAACAGCAACTTTCAGCCTCACCAAAATCAGGCAGAACTAATTAGCGCCCACCGTGGGGCCCGACATCAGGGCACCACGTCCAAAAATATGCAGATCAGTCAGGCGGCAGCAGCCAACCCTGACATAGCCGCCTTTGCGGCACTTGC
>JANPWT010000008.1:43496458-43509217 GCA_024678245.1 Erythroxylum densum | reverse complement strand
ACAAGCAAATGTTTAAGTGTGGGGATGTTGATAATGTAGGAAAATCCCGGTGCTTGCATCATAGATACACAATGCAGAAAAATATTTTGTTATGGGGCTTTTCCGAAGTCCAGGATCTATGTGCCTATACAAGGAAATACCATTAAACCTAGCTTAAAATTCCCAATTCACGTACATGTTCATAATATATATACACAAATCAATCACTTATATAATAACTATCTACCTTATGTGTAGTCTCCTTCGTTCTTCGATCTTCTACTCATCGGGTTGTCGCAAACCACAATAACCAAAACAATCCGTCTCCAATGGTATTCACGTAGAGATTGGAGAAACGAACTGAATCAAACTCTTTAATCAAAAAATGACAATGACAAAGACGAGAGTGCTAACTCTCACCTTTGTTCTATAGAGAGCAACGTGAAGGAGAGGAAGAAGATGAAGAAGGTAAGAAAGATGAGAGATAATCGTGAAGATGGCCTTTTTAAAGAACTCATCTTCTTCATCTTACATGTTATACACATCTTATATATATATATATATATATGCTGAGGTGGTTCAGTCATATTAGGGTCGGTTTTATCGAGTTCTAAGTGTGAAAAAATATCAGAGACCCGTTTTAGCAATATCGATGTCGTGATCTCATCGAGACATATCCCAATCTCATTGGGATCCATTTGGTTCTATTGCTTTCCATATAATGAATCTCTATCCAAAACCATTTTATGAATCCTCTAAGTCACTCTTATGCGTGTGGCCCATTAGGTTCGTGGTTATATTAGCCACTTAAATTAACATTTAATCCAAGCAAGTC
Organism: Erythroxylum densum; assembly: GCA_024678245.1. Taxonomy (NCBI): domain Eukaryota; kingdom Viridiplantae; phylum Streptophyta; class Magnoliopsida; order Malpighiales; family Erythroxylaceae; genus Erythroxylum; species Erythroxylum densum. Next base: position 43,508,403 of record JANPWT010000008.1, on the reverse strand, counting down.
ATGACCAACATCTAGCAACATATCACGACCCCAATTGATTGAAAAGTAAGTGGTTTCATGATTGAAGCCATGCTTGTCATGAACCATCTCACGAACCCTCCCATAGACAATTGTTGTGCAATTCATCCTTTCACTATGTTATACCCCACTTGGTTATAAGTATGGGTAAAGTGCCAACTCTTACTAAACTAACTACATCAAATCTAATCCAAGTGATATTAGTTCTCATCCTGGGACTCATTACTCTATATGTCAATGAAGACTTTCTTCATGATACCTATACTTTAGCCAGAGATTTCAAAGTAATGACCCAACAAAAGGTCGTGGGTACCATCTTCTGCTATCACAAAAGTGATGAATCCTCTATGGGCTACTCAATTACCTTCGAATATCTCAAGCTGTACCCAACCACCGCCCTATAAGTGACCTCTGTAAGGCAACAAGGAATGGAGTCAAACAACAGAATCAGTATCTAAGATATCCTTGAGTACCTCAAGTTTAGGATACTTGCACCATTGCTATAATGAGATTATCACTGACATTAAAATAAGACGTCCATGTGATGATCTCATGGTAGGGTATCCAATGTACTTACTACCTCTAGTAAGCATCCACACCTCAGCTCTAAACATTTCATGTTTACAGTTTTTGAGATCCAGTGCTTGATCAAATCAAGAAGTTTGACATGTGCTAGTCTATCCGAATTAACGATGTCCAATCTCATTAATCATATAACTATGGATGATTTAGATACTGACATAATTGCACGTGATAGGAATCTCAGTAGTATGATCACATTATGGTTTTCTTCATACTATGACATATATCATGAACTTCATTAATTTGCTTATAAATTAATATCAATTCATAGATAATGAACAACAAATTAATAAAATATGCTTTTATTTATTATTGAAAATAAAGTTTATACATAACTTTGTACAAAACGCACTAAAGGCAATTGCCTTTAAGACACTACTCTAATAGATAAGTGTGACTTGCATCATATTTTAGGGCTTAGTTTGATATGTAATTAATGGTTAATTCAATCATTTATTATGTGTTTAGGTTATAATTGTATTAGTTTGTTAATTATTTATGTTTTAAGTATTTTATAGCTAGTACAAATCTTTGAGCTTAATTATTATGTTTTTTAGGTACCTTGATATATTTGTTAGTGTTTTAGGGTCAACAACAAAGAACGAAGAAGTTTCAGAGACATTCAGGCTGAAACAACGGCCTACCAGGTCACATTCGTGACAGAAGCACTAGAATCAGCCTAACGATCGTGATGGAAGCCCAGGACATGGCCCAAGATCATGGTCTGCTTGCCACGATCATGATAGAAGGCTCGAATGTGGCCCACGATCATGGCATGTAAGGCCACGATCATGGCCTACATTGGACAGACGCGTAATTACTAAAAAATGTCAATTTTTTAGAGATTTTTTAGACCTTTTGGATCCCCAAAAAACCCTAAGGCTGCTCATAACACAAAAGGTATTTAAAGAATAAGATAAAGAAAAGGAGGGAGCTTTTGCATCAGCCATTTTTTAGAGAAACCCTAAAGTGAATTATTAAGAGATTGAGAAAGAGAAGAAGGAAGAGAGAGTGGAGAAGAAGTCGACTCAACATACTTCCCGGATCAGGAGTTTCTCGATGTTGCTGTCTCTTGTCATCTATTCAATTTCATATTTCCTATTATTTCTAAGTTTATTCTTGTATAAAACTGGAATAATTGTTGATGATAGGATTCTTAGATATTGATGATATTTTAAACTCACCTTTGGGGTTTTATCTTTGATTTAATGAAAATTGATTATTTATGTTTTACTGGATTTATTGTGATTTTAATTTCTACAATTGCATAATTTAGTGATAAACTAAGAGGGTGGATCAAATGAAAAATAATTAAATTGGGCTAACGAGAGTTAGGTGATTTAATAGAACAAGAGTTAAATCAAATCTGTAAATTGTGTGAAGAGAGATCTTGCATAGGTTTCTGATAGTTTATTTGACAACTTTAGATCTAATTAGGGTTTTGGATAGGTTGTTAATTGAGAAATTGCAACTTCGATAATCTGATTAGGGTTTATAAATTAGGGTTAATGGTTATAACTCGAGAGAGAGTAATGAACCCTAGGATCATCTAGAACCAATAATCCAGTAATTTATAATCAATTTGGTTAGCATTAAAGATTAGTAAAATTCCCTTTCTCTAAATTGGTAGTTCCTTAGGTCGATTCTTGAGTGTTCGTTGCAATTGCTAATTTATTAATATTTTTGTGATTGATTATTCAATTGGTTTGTTTGATTGAATTGCATTCTTGTTTTAGTTCCATTACATTTGAATTTCTATGATTTACTTTGGCCTTAGATTTTAGGATTAGATTATCCCTCCTTGTGGAATTGACACCTTAGATATTACGCGAATGACCCATTCGTTTGCAGATTATCAAGGTTAATCAATTAAAACTTACACACATTAAAAAACCATGATCACCTACAAGTTTAAAATCAAAATTTATGAGTCTAATAGCCCATTATCTCTTATGTTCTAACTCCATATGCAATTGATATGCTTTCCTATAAACAATCCTATATGGTGGAGTGTTAATTGGTGTCTTATATATCGTTCTATAGGCCCATAGAGCATTTTCTAACTTAACTGACCGTTCCTTCATATAGTGTTCTACGTTCTTTTCATGAATTCATTTAAATCCCTATTACCTATTTAAACTTGGCCACTAGTTTGATGGTGATATGAGGCTGTAATTTTATATGTGATTCGATACTTTTTAAATATCTTTTCAAATTGAACATTACTAAAATGTGTTCCTTTATCACTAATAATTGGTTTAGGTGTGCCTAAGCGTAAACTTTTTCTTTTAAGAATTTTACTACAACCCTAAAATCATTTATAAGTAAAGCTTGAGCTTTAACCCATTTAGAGATGTAATCAACAACAGCAAGGATGTATTTATTACATAAAAAACTAAGAAAGACTTATAAAATAAATACCTAAAATATCAAATACTTTACACACAAGAATGAAATCTTAAGGCATCTCATCATGACAAGAAAAATTACTTCATTGCTTGCAACTATCACACAAAGATATATATCTTTGGGCATCCTAAAAAGTTAAGGGCTAATGAAAACTTAACTCAAAAACTTTCTGAACCATCTTATTTGCACTATTGTACCCTCCAGTTGGTGAAGCATGACAATGCCTTAGAATCTTCCACTCTTTGGAATAAGGTATACATCTTCTTATAATTTGATGGAACAAATATGACTCCCCCAAAAATAATCCTTCAAACATTAAAATTTTTTTTCTTCTGCTAATAAGAAAGATCCTTTGGTAAGATCTTAGTCATTAAGTAATTTAGAACATCTATAAATAAGGGTTTTCGGGATCACTTCTCTCCTCCAAATTGTATAAGAGCTTTTCTAAAAATTAATAATCTATATCCTTATCATTCAACACCTCTAAATTTGGATTTTTTAGGCGAGATAGAGGCTCTATTACCAGGTTTCAACACCTTTCTTATCCTTAATCTCTAGATAAACTTCTTGCAATAATAAAATCCAACTAATCAATTTAGATTTAGATTTTGGTTTATTAAGCAAGTATCTTAATGTAGAGTGGTTAGTATAAACATCAATTTTGGACAAGATTATGTAAGATCTGAATTTATCAAATGCAAAAACCATTGCAAATATTCTTTCTCCATGATAGTATAATTCTCTTGAGGGTCTATCAAAATCTTGCTAGTGTAGTCAATTCAATGAAAATGCTTATCCTTTTTTTTTGCCTAAGTGCTACACCTACTATAAAGTAACTTACATCACAAGTTAGTTCAAAACAAAATTTTCAATATGGTGCAAACATAATCGAGGCATTAGTTAACTTTTCCTTAAGAATGTTAAAAACATCTAAACATTCTTGAGTGAAGTTAAATGGTGCATCATGTCTTAATAATTTGGTTAAATGCCTAGAAATGTTATAGAAGTCTTTAATGAATCTTTTATAAAAGCCTGTATGTCATAAAAAGCTTCTAAGAACTCTAACTTAAGTAGGAATGGCAGTTTCTCCATAGTTTCTATTTTGGCTTTATCTACCTTAATACCACTTTTTGAAATTTTATGGCCTAAAACTAAGCCCTTTTGTTCCATAAAAGTCCACTTTTCCTAATTCAATACCAAATTAGTTTCCTCATATCTTTGAAGCACTCTTTCTAAATAATATAGGACTAAATTAAAATCATCACCAAAAATAGAAAAATCACCTATAAACACCTCCATGAAGTCCTCAACTAGTTCATAAAAAATAACCAGCGTGCACCTCTGAAAGGCATTGGATATATTACATAACCTAAAAAGCATATTTTTATAATCGAATGTACCACAGGGACACGTGAATGCTCTTTTTTTATCTTCCAGAGAAAAAGGAATTTAGAAGTATCCTAAAAGTCCATTCAAAAAGCAATAACACATATGTCTGGCTAACTACTTTGAACATTTGGTCCAAGAAAGGCAAAGGAAATTAATCTTTCTAAGTAGCATCATTTAGCTTTATATAATTGATGCAAACTCTCCACCCAAGTGATGGTTCTCACAGGAATCAATTCAATTTTCTTACTAGGTACTACCAGAATTTTGCCTTTCTTTGGAACAACCGCGTAGGACTTACTTAAGAACTATCAGAAATGGGGTAACCACTTCGACATTTAGGAGTTTAATGACCTCTGGTTTTAATGCTTCCTTCATCTTAGGATTCAACCTCCTTTAGGGCTGCACAACTAGCTTGAAATCATCCTCTATAAGAATCTTATGAGTGCAAAAGGAGGAGATAATTCCTCTAATGTCATAAATATTCTAAGCAATGGCCCTTTTATACTCCTTAAGCATATTTGGAAACTTCTCTTTTTGATATGCCTTTAAATTTGAAACAATAATCACTGGAAGCTTTGAAATGTTCTCCAAAAATGCATAATCCAAATAATTAGGTAACTTCTTTAACTCCAAATCTAGTGGTTCTTTAATGGAGAAAAGTCCTTCTTTCTTTTATCAATATCTTTAAACTCCTTCTTCCTCATTATATATTCATTAGCTTCTAAATAGGCTACTTACTCATTCTTTATGGGGCTACCCTCATCCTCTTCACTTTGAATAAGGCACAATTCCAATGGATCTTTAGAAGCAAAATCCTATATAACATCTGAAACTGCAACATTAATCGTATCAACAAGATAACAAGTATCATCCTATTTAAGGGAATGTTAGATAGTTTAAAACTAACCTCTTCTTCCCTAACCTTAAGACCATCTGTAACATCAATAATAGATCTAGCAGTTTGACCTAGAATCAAAGGTACCTCCATATCCTTATTCATGTCTAAGATAACAAAATTAACTTAAAACATAAATTTATTAACTTTAGCAATAACATCCTCAATAATACCACTAAGATACTTAAGTGATCTATTTACTAATTGAATGCTCATCCTAGTGGATTTTGATTAACCTAATATAAGTTTTTAAAATAATTTATAGGGAGTTAAGTTAATATTAGCCCGCATGTCAGCCAAATAAGTAAGTGATAGTAAAAATCATTGGTCTTTAACCTTCTTGGACAACTTGTTTAATAAAATAGTCGAGCATTCCTCACTTAATGCCATTGTAGCCAGCTTCTTTAACTTCCTCTTGTTAGATAACAATTCATTCAATAACTTAGATACTTTGGAATTTGTTAAAGAGACTAAACAAAAGATAAGTTAATATGGAATTATCTAAAAATTTCAAAAAATTTACCTAACAACTTTTCTGTATGATCTTTCTTCAACTTAACAAGATATCGGAAGGAGGATTGGAATTCCTTGACTTTTAGAGGATGCTCTTTACTGTTAGCTTTTTCTTGACTCCTCTTATCACTTTCTCTAGGCCTTATTTTTAGCTTGCGAATCCTTTTTTTCCTACAAGTGTCTGCCTTTGCATATTCTTTATGATTTATTTCTGTACTACTAGGCAAACTCCCTTATTATCTTTTGGAACTAGTTTTGCAAACTGTCCAGTCTAGTTCTCCAAGTTATGGATAGAAGTTTTTTTTATTCCTTAATGAGTTTCAATAGTTTGAAATCTCACATCTGAAGTATACAGAAATTTATTCATAATATCTTCTAAGTTTGGCTTCTTTCCTAAGGTGGGTGCTGCTAAAATCCTAGTAGAAGGTTGTTCCTTTACTGTCTTTGCTTCCCCTAAGAGAAATTTGAGTGATTCCTTTGCATGTGATTATATGGGTTATTATAAGGATTATAAAATTCTCATGTAGTCCATATACTCAGACTTTACCATAGTCTTTGTTACTTAACATTCTTTACTTGTATGCCCTAGCCCATACACATTACAATGTATCACCTGGATTGATTGGGAGTTTAATGTTAACCAATCAATCTTTTTGTCAAAAGCCTTAACCTAGCATGCGGAATTTGTAATTGCATGTACATCATGAACTCAATTAGTTTGTTAGGTTTTGCTCGAGAAGAGCACCACTGATAGTTGTTCACTTACATATCCTTAATGAGATTCTGAGCTGCTTGTAGTTTTTTATTGTTTAAAGTGACCCTTGATGTTGCATCAACCCTCTATCTAGTTATTTTATTAAGCTCATTATAGAAAGCCGGAATTGGTAACCATGGTGGTAAACTATGATATAGGCAATTCCTTAACATCATCTTGAATCTCTCCCACATATCATATAGGGTCTTTGAATCAATCTAAGCATAAGAAGAGATGTCATTCCTTAGTTTAGTAGTCTTGGTTAGTGGAAAATACTACAAAAGGAATTTGTTTATCATTTGGTTCTATATGGTGATATATCCCTCAATATAGAATTCAACCACTACTTAACTCAGTTCCTCAAAGAGCATAAAAATAATCGAAATCTAATTGCATCATTAATGCACCATTTATCTTAAAGGTGTTACAAATCTCCAAAAATTGGCTATGTGTATATTGGGATCCTCATCTTGTAACACATCGAACTAGACATGTAATAGCCTGTCTCTATACTTAGGGGCCTAACGGTTAGATTAAGTCATATGAGTTATATCATTTGAATTTCTTAAGGTGTATTTCATTTACATGCACAATATTTTCATAAACACATGAATTATTCTTTAGAAAACATTGCAAAGATATTATATGCACTCAATTGAATTATTCTGGTATGAAAGATTTATTTATGATGTGATTTTGAGATTGTGTATTGAACATGTATTGAATTTTAGTTTGATGGACTATAATTAGTAAATTGGAATTAATTGTTATAAGTGGGAGAGTGATGATGTGATATATGCACTTAGACTAGGAAAAATGTTAAATGGCAAGACAAATTAATACATGGACATTTAGGTTGAGTAGGCCTATGAAATAGTGACACGTGGCAATGGATAATGAGTGACAAATAGCTTAGATAATTAAGTGATAGATGGCTTAGGTAATTGGGTGGCAAGTGGCTTGGGAAACTATAAGACAAATGGGCTTGTTATGGAGTGACATTTAGTAGTTTAAGAATAAGACATATGGCTTTGGTCTTTAATTGACAAGTGTTATGACCAGTGTCTCAACACTCACCATACACCTATACACCAACAACACACACATGAAAGACCACCTCTCTTTTGCTCTTAGTACATGTTATTTTCTTCCTCCTTCTGTCATCATTGACACCCATACACCACCTTTACAACCTTGAGATTTTGCTAAAATTTTGCACTTTGTCACTCCAAAATTTTGCTATCTTCATCTTGTTGCTGAAATCCCTTTCTGTTTTCACCTTGTTCTTAGAGTTTTGTTTGTATGCTTAGAAGGCTAGGTTAGCTTGATCATTGATCTGAACAAGTAAGTGATTTATTGATCTATTATGATGTATGTTAGCATAACATTCATGATGATTAAATTAAGATGAGATTCATGTAGGGTTGATGATGAGTCGTGCTGGAATTTGATGGATGAATTGGTTTTGTATTAATTTATGAAACCATAGGTTAGAGGCTATTCAATGGGTGATTTTTGGTTGGGATTTAAAGTATAATGAAGGTGAATTTATGGTAAAGAAAGTTGTTAGTGTAGTGTTCTTGAAATGGAAAAGAACTAGGATTATATATATGATAGTGAATGATAATTTTTTTATTTTTAATGCATAAAAGACTAGTTTATGAGCTGCTAAAGTGTTTACAAATTGTATGTGAATGGCGAAATGTATTCTCAACTAAATGTTGAATGCAGGACTCAGATCCAAAAAATATGATAATGACTGAGCACATTGAATAAAAGGTATTGATAGCATAATGTGTGAATTGATACATTCCATCACATTAATATGCATGATCAGATAAAGGAGTTATGACTAGAGTGACCAATATGAAAAAGAGGTTTAAGCTCAGGAATGTGCACTAAGAGCCATAGGCTCAGTTATTAATGAGACCGATATCCATAATAGATATGGGACAGGATATGAAATGAGCCTGCATCCACAATATATACGCGCTTGGTCACAACAAAGTAAAAATGAAAGTGGTGCCACATGTGCATTTGCATGTATAACTTTACATGTATCATGCGAAAAATTTCAATGAATTACTGAATTGTTTTAATATCTGTTATGCAGTATTTGTGTATATGTTGTTCTTATTGAAATGTCATGAAAGGTGATATGGTATATACAATGGAATGATATGATGTACTCATTGAATTTGGTTATTTACTTGTGATATTTGTGTTCTGACTTGAGTGAGCGTATCGATAATGGTTCACTCACTAAGTTTACAACCCCATCAAAATTGCAACATTGATTTTAATGTGCAAGGGAGACCTAGGTTTTAATGCAAACTAATAGAAGTCTAGTACTGTTAATTTGGGAAACAATAATGGCTCAAAGATTTGATCAGCTGACACTGAAGAGTCTAGCTAGGATATTTTGGTTTAACATCCCATCTCATATTGGATATTTTGTATATAGAGTAGTAAACTTTCTTATGTTTTTGAAATGTAATATATGGATTATGAAATGTAATGTTTATACATGAGTTATAAATCGTAATGACACAATGAATGTTATGTTTATGAATGAGATGAGAATGTTTAATCTTTTGAAGATCTTGTGATACATGTGATGCCATAAATAAGTTAAAATGATTGCTCTAGTGTGCCATTCCTGTAGGGTAAGTGATCAAATATATTATGGTATCTTGGGTATATGATTTATGAGAGTGGTATGTTACATTTTTGGTATCAGATCATGGTTTGACATCCTTAGGGACATACAGGAGCAGTGTAATATGATATCTAGCGAGAGGCTTGTATAGTGATTAAAACTGTTGTTTGTTATAGGTCATCCACTGTAGGAGACCATATCACAGAGTCAGCTGACCTTGAGTCAATAGAAGTCAACATAGAGTCTCCTATGTCCCAGTCTGAACCAATGCCTCAAAGGGTTCCTAAGAGGAGAGAAAGAATGTATGATAAACTTAGGAAGCAGGGGGTAGTGGACTTCTATAGAAGTATAGACCCTGCCAAAACAAAGGGTTGGTTGGAAAGGACAGAGAGAATATTTAATAATATGGACTACAAGTCTGACAAGAAATATGACTACACAATCTTTTTATTACAAGGTCCGGCTTATCAGTGGTGGAAGATTGTTTCCGGCAGTTCTGTCTGACCTTACAGGGGAACCTCATTGTAGTCAAATATAAGGTGTGGTTTAATGAACTGTTGGTGTATGCCACTGGTCTAATTCCAATGGAGCAAGACAAATGTAGGAAGTTTGAAGGCGGATTGAATATGGAGATCTGGACTAGACTAGCTATTACTAATTTAAATAGCTTTACTAAGTTATGAGCTGTTTCAATTCGAATAAAGCAGTTACTAAAGGATGAATGAGGAGAGTACAGGCAGGTGTTAAGATTGAAGAGATATGGTAAGTCTTAAGCTGATTCTGGTACAAGGTTTAATAAACGCTAGAATAGGTCATCGCGATCACAACCAAGATCGAGATAGTTAGGGTTTAGGCTAAGAAACAATTTTGTCTATTCTGGTAGAGGTCAGGAATTTGGAGGATAGACATATGGTGGGCAAGCATAACAAATGCCTAGTTGTGAGCATTACAAAAGGAGACATGGCGGATTATGTAAGAAGATATCGAAAGCCTATTTGTGATGTGGCTCTTTAGAGCATCATATTAAAGGTTATCCTGCAATTGTAGGAGCACAATCCAGAGTGAGAGGAGGATCCGTAACTAAAATGACTATCTAGAAAAGCAGAGCTAGTGGAGCAGGACAGAGAGGTAGAGATAGGGGTAGAACTAATTCAGCAGGTCCTAGTGCCAGAATTAAAATGTGGAGCAACCATTTGTAATCCCAGGCCAAGATTTATGTCATTACCAAACAGGAGGCTCAGAATTACCCTGATGTTATTGTAGGTATGTTATATGTCTTTAATTTTGAGGCATCTGCATTGTTAGATCCAGGATCTAGACATTTATTTGATATCCACACCTAGCATCTAAACTGCATTGTGAAAGAGAGATGTTAAAATTTGGTTAAGAGATGAGCACTTCAGTAGGTAGTACTACAGTGAGTGGGGAAGTCTGTAAGGGGTGTATTGTTTAGATTGATCAAGCAGAGTTAGAAGCCAACCTGATAGTATTGCAGTTAAAAGAGATAGACCTTATTTTAGGTATGTACTGACTTACTGCACATAGGGCTGTTATGAACTACTACATTAAGGAGGTGATTATTAAATCTCCTAATCAGTCAAGAGTAATATTTTGAGGTGTTAGTCAAGCAGTGCCAACCAGGTTGATTTCTTCAATAAATGCCTTTAGATTGATTTAAAAGGGATGTGAAGCTTACTTAGCCTATGTAACTGATACCCGAACTGAACATACAATTTAGGATATTCCTATTGTCAGGGATTTCCTATATGTGTTTTCCAGTGAGTTATCGAGATTACCCCTGGATAGGGAAACAGAGTTTACTACTGATCTTGTTCCAGGTATCGCTCTTATGTCTATTCCTCCATATAGGATGACACCTGTGGAACTTAAGGAACTCAAGAACTAGCTACAAGAGTTATTAGATAAGGGCTTCATCAGACAATAGTTATTGGATAAGGGCTTCATCAGACCTAGTATGTCACCATAGGGAGCTCCACTTTTTTTTGTAAAGAAGAAAGATGGGATTTTGAGGTTGTGTATTGATTATTGGCAATTGAACTAGGTAACAGTGAAAAACGAGTATCCTTTACTGAGAATAGATGATCTACTTGATTAGTTACAGGGAGCTCAAGTATTCACTAAATTGGATTTAAGATCGGGGTATTATTAGTTTAAAATAGCAGAAGATGATGTACTAAAGAGTGCATTCAGGAATATATATGGACATTTTGAGTTTTTAGTAATGCTATTTGGGTTGACAAATGCTCCGACAACTTTTATAATGTTGATGAATAAGGTATTCCATCCCTACCTAGATCACTTTGTAATTTTATTCATAGATTATATTTTGGTGTATTTGAAAAGTAGAGAAGAACATGCTGAGCACTTGATGTTATTATGACATATAATGAGAGAGAAGCAATTGTTTCCAAGTTCAGTAAATGTGAATTTTGGCTAGATCAGGTGGTATTTTTGGGTCATATAGTATCTAGATTAGGCATATAGGTTGATCCAAAGAAAGTTGAGGCAGTGATGAAGTGGGAGACACCTAGGAATGTATCAGAGATTCGTAGTTTTCTCAGATTAGTTGATTATTATAGAAGGTTTGTTAAGGGGTTTTCTTTGATCTTAACCCATTTGACAAAGCTTCTGAAGAAGAATGTACCCTTCCGATGGACTAATGAATGTCAGAGGAGTTTTGAGGAATTAAAACATCGATTGACTAT
>JANPWT010000008.1:43468857-43492554 GCA_024678245.1 Erythroxylum densum | reverse complement strand
AAACCATAGGTTAGAGGCTGTTCAATGGGTGATTTTAGGTTGGGATTTAAAGTATAATGAAGGAGAATTTTTTCTAAAGAAAGTTATTAGTGTAGTGTTCTTGAAATGGGAAAGAACTAGGATTACGTATATGATAGTGAATGATAGTTTCTGTTTTGATTTTTGATGCATGAAAGACTAGTTTATGAGATGCTAATTGAATGATTTTGAATTGGAATTGGAGATGAAGTTGATGAGGAAAATGAAGTATAATTAAGATATAACCAATGGATTATTTATGATGGTGTTAGAATCTAGAAAAAAATTGAAGGAAATGGATGGTGAACTTTCTGTTCACACATCCCACGATTGTGGGAGCTGTATTAGCTCCTTCCCACAATCGTGGGCAATGATTTGACAAGAGAAAAATTATGTTTTGTCTTTCTAAGATCTTGGAAAGGTACTTAGTGTATTTGGACTTGATTAGGGCTTGAAATGAACCTAGATGGTTGGTTGATCAATTAGTTAAGAGTTTGATAAGTCTAGATTGTTAACTGATGTGATAATTTAAGGAATGGATTGTCTTGATATCAATGTACTTAAATATGGAATTTATAAGTTGTTAAAGGAATGAAGGTGTTCTTAGGAATGCAAATGTGATCCAAAGGATGTAAGAAATGTGAATTAGGTATAAATGAATGATAATTGGGGAATTGTGTGAATATATAAGGCTAGAAAAGGATTGGTAAATGAATGATTAATGAATCTAGAATAATCAAGTTTACTTAAGGCATAAATCTAATTGCTAATAATTTATACAAGATATGATGGATAATGATCAAGACTTGTAAATAAGGATGCATACTCGGGAAAGTCAATTGAGCATGCATTGATCATGATATATCAACATGTGGATGATTGAGTAATCATATGATTGATCAACTTAGTATTGTGTGAACTATATGTGTGTATTGCATGATTAAAGATGCACAAGTAGATCATCAGCATCCAGACATTGCCAGATCTTCAAAGCAATAGCTTATCTGGAGCGTTTTGTGAGTTAACCTAGATGTTTCTCACTATGATTGATTTGTTTTTCTTTAAATTTCAGTTACTGAATCGTTACTTACATAATTGTGATATTTTCAGACATTGTTGGTCTGAGGAGTTTGATATTCGGGAGTGTATTGAAAGTGTTTATTGATTGCATGTGAATGGGGAAATGTGTTCTTAACTGAATGTTGAATGCCAAACTCAAATCTAAGGAATATGATAAATGATTGAGCACATTGAATAAAAGGTATTGATAGCGTAATGTGTGAATTGATGCATTCCATCACATTAATATGCATAATTAGATAAAGGAGTTGTGACCGGAGTGACCAATATGAAAAAGAAGTTTAAGCTCAAGAATGTGCACAAAGAGCCACATGCTCAATTATTAATGAGCCCAGTATCCATACTAGATACGGAACAATATATGAAATGAGCCCGGTATCAACAATAAATACAGGACAGTAAATAAGCACTCAGTCATAACAAAGTAAATATGAAAGTGGAGTCACATATGCATTTGTATATATAACTTTACATGTTTTAAGTAAAAGATCTCAATGAAGTACTGAATTGTTTTAATGTGCGTTATGCAATATTTTTGTACATGTTGTACTTATTGAAATGTGATGAAAGGTGATATGGTATATACAATGGAATGAAATGATGTACTCGTTGAATTTGGTTATTTACTTGTGATATTTGTGTTCTGACTTGAGTGAGTACATCGATGATGGTTCACTCACTGAGTTCGCAAACTCATCAAAATTGTAATGTTGATTTTCAGGTGCAAAGGAGACCTAGCTTTTAAAGTAAACTAGTATAAGTCTAGTACTGTCAATTTGGGAAACAAGAATGGCTCAAAGGTTTGGTCAACTGACACTGAAAAGTCTAGCTAGGATATTTTGGTTTAACATCCCATCTCATGTTGGATATTTTATATATAGAGTAATAAACTTTCAAATTTTTTTAAATGTAAATATATGGATTATGAAATGTAATGTTTATACGTAAGTTATAAATTGTAATGATGCAATGAATGTTAAGTTTGTGAATGAAATGAGAATGCTTGATCTTTTAAAGATCTTGTGATACTGTGATGCCATAAATAAGTTAATGTGATTGCTCTAATGTGCCATTCCCATAGGGTATATGCTCGGATATACTCTGGTATGCCGAGGATATGGTCTATGAGAGTGGTATGTTACAAGACAAACTGTTGCACCATCTAAATAATGTTTAATTTTATCTCAAAGTTCTTGGTACTAATAGTCAACCTTGTAATATTGGACTCCATCCTATTCAAGTTTAGCTTAACATAATAAAAAATTGTCCTTGTAATATTGGACTCCATCCTATTCAAGTTTAGCTTAACATAATCAAAAATTGTCCTTATTTGTTCTACCATGATTTCTAATTCTTCGTTTTTAATTTGATGTTCTAATTCCTCTATTTGTTGATAGCACTACCTCTCCAAGTCAGGTCCTTTAAAGATTTCTAAGAGCTGTCCTCTTAATTTTTAGATCTTATTCAATCAAATTAGATGGATTTTCGTGGGTCATAAACTAACCTAAAGACCTGTAAAAGTAACAAAGCACATGAGTCAACATAATAACTCAACAAATTATAAACAATAAATGAAAAGAACTAAAAGGATAAATAATGGTTAGATTAAAATAAATCAGGTTTTCCTAATAATATAATCCCAATAAATGGCGCAAAAAACTTGATACACAAGATCTTACCCTATATATATACAAAGGCAAGTGCACCTGTTGAACTATAGTAAAATGAAAACTAAAAAATAAATACACAAGATCCTACCCTATATATCTACCAAGGCAAGTGCACCTACTGAATTATAGTATAACGAAAATAAGTATCAAGTGTTAATCTTACAAGGACTATAAGCATTAGTAGTTACCTCTTTTCTATTATCTAATCGAAAGAATAAGGGATGATTTAATTAAAATAAAAAATTAAACTAAAGTTCAACACAACTAATAACCAAAAATGCAAATCACACTTAGGTAATGAATTCCCTTATGATTTCTTAAGTTATTAACCCTTTATTATGAGATTCAATTGAGATCATTGGCCCAAGGAAATTCCTATTTAGGTTAATATCTTTCTCAAGATTATCAATTCCTAATCTTAGGTTGATTAATTGAAATCGCTTTTTAGTTAAAACTCTTAATATTGCTTTATTGGATTGCTGAATTTCACTATTAACTTTGAACTAAATTTGAAAATTTTATGCTATCCTATTTCTAGAATTACATGCAACTCCTTTTAATTATGCTAGGTATATTCATACAAAAGATTTCGTAATCTCATATACATGAAATCATACATTAATCAATATCCCGAAAATATCAATTCAATAATTAATCCCAAGGTTTATCCCATTTAAATACTAAAACTATTTAGTGTCTTAGACCATGTCAGTATTCTAACATTCTTTCTGTCAGAAGGTTTCTCTCTAAGTTGTGTTCTCAGTTATGTCTTGTGGTCCACGTTCCGTACGATTTGACATATGAGTGCGTGCCAGAACTTGGGTAGTAAAAAATATATAATTTTCTTTATGTTTTTGCTTGAAATGTCCTTAATCTCGTGATAAATCTTATCCCAAGATCAAATATTATCCAATAAACTAAGTAACATAAGATATCTTTCATAAAAACCAAACAAAATCCTAAAAAATATAAAATTTTCATATACATCATTTGCATACTTGGGAAATAATTTGTGTCATTTTTTATTACTTTCCAATGTAATTGATCGTGAAGCAGGGGCTTTATATTTAATTCGTTATTATTATTTTATGTGTATTACTTATTTTGTTGATGGAGATGGTTAGTTGTATTCCATTTACAAACTTTGTGGGAAACCATTCGTTTTGCTGCTTGTGAACTCATTAGCTTTAGAAATTGCATCGTGCTTGATACGCTGTCATTTTTTTCTGGAATCATTTGTACTCATTTGAGGAACATTCGTTGAAAAGCAAAATACTAATTCATCCAGCCCGTGGATCTATCCAAGCTTCTTCAAACTATACAGTCAGAAAGACACCAATGCAATATTTTACATACGTAAAATCACAAACCTGAGTAGGGCCTATAAGGTTATTACAAAGCTTGACGAGCACTGGACTTAGTTTTCATTGGGGGTACTAAAATATGCCAGGATATGTTCACTGAAACAGCAGACAAATCCACCCAGATCAGCTACTTATTTATTTATCATGTTCTATTACCCACAAGGCTTCATGAATTCCTGCATTAGGCATGAAAGGCAACATTTAATCCCTGACAAAACGTGCATAGGCTAAAGTAGAAAAGGAAATGACATAGAACGAGGATTCATGCACATGTTGGCGGACATGTTTGTAGATACCTTTACAAATAGATGGACAATTCACACGCCAAATGGAGTTAAGGTCCTAATAATAAAGCGAACCTGTGCATACACATAGCAGATAGTTACAATCCAAAGAAGATTCATGTATGTAAAGTACTTGTAGTCCAAGTAAGAAAAATTACCTTGCCACCAATTTCCTCTGGAAGCACTATGTGAATTGCTCCCACTTGGATCGTCTTCACTCCCATCTTTCTTATACTAATTCATGAAGAAAGTAAAATTAGTACAATAGTCCTGTATATTTGTCGCACCTGACTTTAAAAATTGAAACAATGGCAATGCTCACACTCACATACGATCCAGCTGTTTGGTTACTTGGGGCCCGGGAGTAGTTGTCTCGCCCACCATAGTAAAGTGATGAACTTAAAGGGCACGGTTGGACTCTCTCTTCCTCAAAGGCCGAACCCCTCTCTTTGTCCAGAATGTTATAGCCTGCTGCCTCCCCGTTCATAGCTGATTTGTCATGAAAAACAGAAAAATGTGAGGCAGTTTTCTCCAAGCTCCCTGAATCAGAACTGAATGGCAAGGTTTTGAAAAGGGGCACCATCATGCGGTTGTTGAAAATTTGGCCATGTTAAGGTCAAAAATCAATGTCCAAGGCATGGACTGTACCCAATGATGATTAATGCACGTAAGTGTATGCAGGAAATGATGAGCTAGAAGACTGGTTTCTTTTATTCCCAACGTAATGACTGTTGCGAAGAGAATGGGAGAGGAAAAATATACAAAGTCAGAAACCTGGAACTTCTTGTTTACTCCAATTTCCAGATGATTGCTTTCCCCAAGATCCCCCCACATCAGTGTTTGAGGATTTCTTTCCTGAAACCTGTATAGGTTACCGTAAAAGCTCAGGTATTCTCCAAAAACTGATGAACTTTTCAGCTCCAATACAATAACTTGGTAGTTTTATTTCAAAGCTTTCTTGATATGTAACAACAAAGAAGAAACACGTAATCTTCTCTAGGGAAAAAAAACTTCGATATTGAACTACTGCAAATCTTTCCCTCTCAGCTCTCCTAATCTCGAATCGTTACTTAATTAAGTAAAACTGACGAAACAACACGAAATAGGATACAAAATCTGACCTTTAAACATCCAGTAAATACCCATAACAAGAAAACAAGGTGCATACTTAGCTTCACAAGATATGGCAGGAATGACATATATATAACAACACAAACAAAACAGCATATAAACGATCAACTTGTGTTCATACTGCGGATGGAGTCGGAAAGATGGAAGAAAAAATCCCCGTGGAAGACGATGGTGGTGACTCCTTGGTGCCAAAAAGATCAGCTGTGAATGAAGAAGTAACAGCTTGCTTTCTGCCGTCCATTGTTTCTGTATCAACTTCTCTAAACAAAACTACCTTCCAAAACCAAGTAATGCGGTGAACAACCTCTTTCCAGGAAAGACTTGTAGTTGATGAATACAGAAAAGATTCGTAGAGAAAGCACACTTTACTGTTCAAGTGAAAGATCCTAGTATGCGAAGAACATCCCAAGAAGCGTCACGTATATATACACATAAAATGGAAAGGCTAGACGGTCACTGGTTGTGTTGTGCCGCCCATGTGCACTTATCACCCTGGAAAAGATTCAGTCTTTACCATACTTTTTTACTAAAGATCTCTTCGGGGTTTCTACTTTCACTAAAAAGATACGGGGGAACTTTCGCCCAACTTCTCTATTTCCTCGATTCATTCACATTCTGTATTCCACAATCTGACTCACCCTGTTCATTTCTAACAGCCTCCACATTCTTCTTTTTCCACGAAACCCAAGTGGATAAGTGCCACGTGGGGTCCTCATGGAATCCCAAGTGGAGATGCCAGTTGGTGCCGTGTGTCATGTAATGGATAATTCCTGTCCAGTTGGTGCCGCCTGTCATGTAATGGATAATTCCAGCCTTTCTTTATCTTGTAGAGTCGCATATCACGTTTAGTAACGAAAATTTCCCAGCGGTTCATCTATTCTTATATTCACAATGAAGATTTTGAAACCATTGCATTTAGTAAATATGCTTTTAATAATATCAAATAACAGGATATAATTTTTTTATTTTTTAGTTTGTTAAAAAATAAAAACTCAATATATCTTGAATTGTTTTAAACAAGGGGAACAAAATCGCTCGACCGAACATATGTAAATCCAACACATACAGGCAAGTTTGTGGTAGATTTGAAGGTTCACAAGAATATTAGGTCAGGGGCAATATCTACTTTTGTGAATCCCCAGCCAATTGTCCTTCCTAGTATTGAGATTCTTGGATACAATTTGAAGGCAGGGAAAGAGATTTGGAGAAATCTGTAATCTTTTTGGTACCGCAAGTAGATAATAGGATAAGGTTGCTTTCCACTTACGACTGAACCCACCTTTCGCGAGTGTGTCCAAAATGCAAGTAGTTTGACTACATTCCCCTACAAATGATGGATATTCTTCTTATAGTTGATATATGCCAACCATATCCAACGCCACTAAGTCATGAATCATGACACTTCGAAGTCTTTAATGTCTTCTTCTTTACTTCCATCTCTTTACATTTCTTTTTGGTGGGATATAGCTCAATGCTCTATTAAAGCCTTCAGCATCGTGCATAGAACATTCTACCAAAGATGTGCCTTTTCACTAATACAAGTTCAGATAAGCTTATTCTCAGATGATAAAGTTTCTCGTTAAACACGTCTGATTGCTTGTATGAGCACAAGAAAAAAGGAGGATTCCTAAAGAGTGAAGAAACATAATTTAGAACAATATGGAATGGTTCCTAACTATGAGGTCCAAACGTGATTTTCTGGTCGCTTCATGCATTGGCTTGCCTGTTCAAGGAATTGTGTAAATTTGGTCTTAGCATATCAGATACAGTGAAGGCACTACTACTGTCCTTTTCCAGGATCTAGTAAATTAAGTAATCTAAGAGCCTGTCAGATCACATAAACCTCTTCCTTTGAGTGTAACCTTTCAAACATGTGAGTTACTTGGCTTGCTTGATGCTCACAAGATGGCAACCCCCCTTCTTGTAGGATCTAAGGAGTCCACTTACATGAAAGATCTTCATCATGGACTTAGTGAGAGAATATATTTGTGAACTTTGACACATCTCTTCAACCCAAAACCTTAGGTCATTAGGTTTATAAGTCCTTTCCACTTGTATGTCCTTCACTAGTTTCATCTCTTTTTAATGTAAAATTCCTAGTCACACTTGACATCCCAACACTTGTTAGATATTTGTGTCAAACGTTTCAATCCATATAGGTTTTTCTCTCCTTTGTTATTTTTTATTTTTTGTTTTGAAGTGTATAACAATTGTATTCATTGCTTTCCTCAAACCACATGACTTATCCCTTAGCCATTTTTTCATATGTCAAAGATACCACAATTAAAATAAAAACCAAGGCGGTCCTAACTATAGATTAAAAAGAACATCTTTCCCGTCATCCTGACAATAGATTGCTTAAAACCAATTGTATCCCGTCATCCTGACAATAGATTGCTTAAAACCAATTGTATTGTAGTTTATACACTTTCATGGAAAGACACATAATCTATTTGATTGCTTTATTAGTGAAATAATCACTAATGGACCAATTCCAAATAAAAATATCAAAGAAAGTATTTTGAAAATCTTTATTCTCAATATCATCAAGATCATTTTCTCACCATCATAAATGATAATGTGGTTATTAACCTTTTAAATTTACCACACATGGTAACTATTTCAATCTTCAACAAGTTTAGGAAGATAAATTTAACTCTGAATGAAGGGGATGTTCTTTAATATAATCATTTTTTTGTAGCACCCCACTCCTGTAAGACACATGCTTGACATCCTAATTGATATTCAAGTCCGTGCCCTATGAGGGTAGCATGTTAGAGCACTTAATCAGTCAAAACTCAGTACAATTGTTTTTTGAAACCAAAAACATGATATGTAGATATCGATAACCAAATCGAGCCCACTTTATTCGTAAACTTTTTCAATCATAACAACACAATCAACAAAATTTCAATAGCCATTTGGGGGCCCATTACAAATACAAAACACTTTAGTCATAATGTCTTTACATTATAACATAAATACATTTATATACACATTGTGCAAAAGTTTATGAATACATTATTCGATACAAAAATTTTGGAATATATATACAATTCAATACGAAAATAATGAAGTACAATACAGACGCGAACTGATCCCAATCTCTATCCCTTACTTGTTTATTGTAGATATACTCCTGTTTGCCTAATGGGGTATAACACATATAACACATAATTTACATTCACATCATTTCACATTTCACACTCAATACACTTTAATCATTAGTATTATGCATATGCAGTGCACATGAGACCAACTTTTCATTTATTACTTTATTGTGACCGAGTGCTTGAACTATCCCGTATTCATTGGATACCGAGTTTATTGATAACTATCCCATATCGAGCTCATTGATAACTGTCCCATATCCGTTGGGGATACCAGGCTCATTAAATGTTGAGCCTGAGGCTCTGAATCACTTTCTGTGCTCGAGGCTCTTTTCACGCTTTGAGCTTTAAGCTCTGATCGGTGGCTACTCTGGTCATAATTCTCATTATTTGATCATGCATTTATGTATGAAATGCATCTCATATTTTCAATCAATCATATCATGAAACATTTAGTTCGTCATAACCAAATTTGATTCATATTTCTACCACTCATAAGGGAGAAGCCCTAACTGTCATGCACCCACGTATATCATCTTGAAGGTTGACAGGAGGTAATTTTTTTTTTTTTTTAGGTGGAAGAAGGAAATAACAAAGTGGGAGTAACAATAAGTAGAAGAAAGCAAAGTGTAACTTTGGTGAAGGTCCGATGAAACAAAATTTGAAGAAGAAGAAGAAGAAGAAACTTCAAGAAGAAAGCCAAAAAGCTATTTTTCAAACAAGAAAAAAATGTCTTAGTCTTTTGAAGTTAAAAGAAACATAGGCTTAGGAATTGGACACTTGTCTAATTCCTAAAACTTTAACTAGTTTTTCATTTAATTAGTTCAATCATATCTAAATCTTACTCCAAATGTCTCCCAATTTCTAATATCATTTTCTCACAAATTCTAAAATCATCACCAAAGAAGATGTGTTCAACTTCAGATTCACTAAGGAAACAAAGCTTATAGGAATACTATATAACAAAGGCTCTGTCATATTAAGGGACAAGCAATGTTCTTGCAAAAATGAAGGCCAAGCTTAGAATCCTTGATTATTGGACAATGGAAAGATCAAATTCTATAATGGAACCCTTAATTATTGGACAATGGAAAGATTGAGCTACATGGCTAGCTCATTGGCAAAACATTGTGCCTTAATACTCAACCAGTCAAAATGGATAGACTATGTTATATAAGGGTATGTGTTAAGGTTAAAAGGACAAAAGAGTTACCTAATACAATGTCTATAATGAAATTGGATGAAGTTAGGAAGATGATTAAAGATGAAATACTCCTTACTTACACTTGAAATCTAGTGGTTCATAACAAGATTTAGAGACCCATAAGAAGATCCTACCTAAAGATGAAATACTCCTTACTTACACTTGAAAACTAGTGGTTCATAACAAGATTTAGAGACCTATAAGAAGATCCTACACAAATGGACTTTACCATGAGCTTATTAGTTTATAGGAGATTAATGAAACCCTTATTCGAGAGCAGTCATGCCTACTATAAATAATCAGAGGGATCCTATAATTCCTAAAAAGAATATAATCAGAGAGATGTTTGGAAATGTAAATAAAGAAAAGGGCCTCGTAAATCTTAACTATAAGGAATCACTCCTAACCAACTCACAATCAAAGATTGAAGTAGTAAGGATTGCAAAACCTCTAGTAATGGAGTAAGGAATAAGGATGCGGAATCCTTAAGTAAAGACTCCTCAGGCCTACATAATTCACATTATGAGGAATTACTCCAAAATAGTTTGAAGAATAATAATGAAGCCTCAAAGCTTTTAAAGGTTTTTAGATATCAAGAGTAGAATATGCAGAAAACTCCACAATGGTGATTTTATAAAAATTAGTTCCTCCTCCTCTAGAAGAAGGTTAGGAAGGAGGCAAAGTAGGTATAGGATTAGAGGTAAATAATCTTCAAGCTTAATGTTTATTTTTTGCACAAAATGTAAAAGGGTTAAAGCAAGTTATTAAGGATATTATCCTAGAGAAAAAGTGTTGGGCCCCAAATTGTAGCACGCGCTTTCATGTTCGATGTTGGGCTCCGGAGACGGGGTCCAACAAAAAGCCTATAATTCTAGGAATTTTGGAAATAAAAAATAAAAGTTGATAAATTGCTTGACAAATTGAGTTTTTAGGTGCTTAATGATATATCACTTCAAATCATGCTCATCACTATAATGGTAAGATTATGGTTTCCTACAATGTTGCTTAAAACGAGATCTTGAATATAGTTTTTCTAATCAAATGATACACTTTACTAGTTATCTGGAATGCTCCTCTAAGCCATTTGACATTTTAATTATTCATGTTGCTAACATCAGGTTTTAAAAAAAGAGATTATAGGATGATATTGAAGTAATTCATGGAGAAATTAATAGATCTTGGATCATTATTAGAGACATGATTTTTTTAATATCATAATGAAGTTAAAGGAGTCAGATTAAATCATAAAGGCATGGATATAGAGCTGAGACAATTGGTAAACCAAATTAGGGTACGAGAATTAAACTTTATAGGGCATTTTTATTCTTAGAGGAACAAGTAGCAGGGGGATTAGTTCATTAGAAAGAATCTCAATAGATCTTTAGTAAATCACAATTGGTTGAAGTAATTTCTAGATTCTTATGCTAATTAAATTTAGATAACTATACTATTGTGATCCTTAATCTTAGCTCTTGTCTTTATCAGAAAGCTCCCTTTAGGTTTTTTTCAATTTCCTATCTAAGATTGTTGGATTTGAAGAGGTGGTACAGGCTAGATGGAATACTAGATTTATTGGTTGTAAGGCTTTCCAATTGATACGAAAGCTTCAAGTGGTTAGAGAAGGGATTAAAGCATTTTAACAGAAGTTTTGTCAAACACTGGATCCAATCTTTAAAATAAAAAAAAGAGTCCTTCACTAAAATCCAAGCTAAAAGTTACTAAGATCCTTTTAATTAGGGGCTGAGAACACTAGAAGGTAAACAATGGGGAGAGTATAACTCTACTTTATAGGTGCACATTTCAATGCTTAGGTAAAAAGTAAGGGTGAATTAACTTAATGATAAGAATACTAATTTTTTAACAATGTTATTATAGCTCAAAGAAATAGGAATGAAATCTCCTTTCTGATTGATAAGGATGGTATTATATGTGAGGATAAGGACAATATTGTTAGGTTGCACCAAACTTCTGTAAGAACATGCTAGGAATAAGGTCAAACATTAGATCATCAATTAGGAACTTGAGCACATTTTACAGTGAGTATATTAACTAGGAGAAGAAAGTTAAACTCACTAAATCATTTACTACTTAGGAGGTTGAAAAAAAAACTCTTCTTAGCTTGAATCCAAGCAAATCCCATAGGCTAGTTAGATTTAATGCTCACTTTTTCCAAATGGCATGGATACTATTGGAGAGTTAGTATTAGAAACAATCCAAAAAGTTTTCACAAGTAAGAAAATTGTTAGGGAATTGAATAAAACTTATATATGTTTGATTCCTAGGATAAAAAATCCTTTCTATATGACTGATTTATTCCCCATCTTATTCTATAACACTATCTATAAAGTGATTTCTAAGATCCTATCTACTAAATTGAAAGTGGCACTGCAAGTTCTAATCATTCCCTTCTAAAGGGCCTTCATCTCTAGTAGATGGATTAGGGATAATATCTTTAATAATTTAAAAATTGTCCAAAGATTATGATACCAAGGACTCATTTAAAAGCTACTTAACAAAAGTAGATTTCTTCAAGGCTTATGACACATTGGAATGGAATTTTATACTCAACTGTCTTAAGGTATTTAACTTTCCTTTATTGTTTGTGAATTAGATTAGTTTCTGCATCTCCTTTACACCTTTTAGTGTTTTGGTTATTAGTACTCCTTCAGAAACCTTCAATGGAGAAAATGGAGTTAAATAATGGGACCCTTTATCTGCTTATCTATTCATGTTGTCCATAAAATTTCTCATAAGGATAATTAAATTCAACATTATAGCTAATAGTAGGTTTGTCGTTTACTATATAAGCAAAGAAATGCAAATCCATCATTTAAGTTTTATAAGATGATCTTACATTATTTTGTCAATGAGACCCTAACTCTTTTCAAATCTCGATGAACTCCTTGAATTTTTTTACTGCATTGTCTAGTTAGAAAGTTAACACAGAGAAAAGAAAGATTTACATCTTAGCATATTTGTTGAATTCTGTTCAACTTAGTTCCATTTTTGGTTTGAAAATCCATCTTGCTTCCTTTGAATATTTAGGAGTGCTTATCTCCACTAGGAAGCCAACATTTGTGGAATGTATCCCTTTATTCAAAGATATTAAACACAAAATCAATTCTTAGAAAAAAAATAAGTTTTTATCTAAAATAGGTTGGCTTTAGTTAATCTTTTCAATTTTGAGGAACATACACATCCACTAGAGTGCAAGTATCTTTCTTCCCAGAAAGCTAATCAAGGGAATTTAAAGATACACCAAGAACTTTTTAAGGTCTGGGAAAGCTAAGAATTCCAAATGCGTTAAAATCAAGTGGAAGGAACTTTGTTTGCCTAAATAAGAGGGAGGACTTGGGTAGTATCCAACCAACTAATGCAATATATTGTATTGGATAAGAGGATATATAGGTTATTTAATGATAAAGAGGCATTATGGTCTAAATGGATGGATGAATACAATCTCTCATAATCCATTTTTTGTTAACTAAAGGTCAATAGAGAACACTCTTAGAGTGTGATTTAAATTCATACAATAAGGGACTACATTTTTCCATCTTTCAAGAGCTTGACAAGAAGTGGAAATAATTCTTAATTCTAGTTTGATAACTTGTCCAATTTAGGCCCTTTTATATAGGAGGGAGAGTTAACTTCGCTCACATTGAGAATTTAACAAAATGTTAAAGTAAATATAATAAGAAATAGATTTGGGATTGTATTTTTAAGGGATCGACTTGTATTGCAAACAACTTACCCCTATACAATCCAAATCCCCTAGATAATGATTAGGTTATATGGCTAAAAGGCTCTTCACACATTTTCAACAATCAATCTTGCTTTCAAATTATAAGGCCTCACTCACATAAAGTATTTTAATTTGATTAGATTTTGGATAAATCTTTGTGTAGCACCCCACTCTTGCCAAACACATACCCGATATCTTGAGTGATGTTCGGGTCCATGCTCCACGAGCATGGCATGCTAGAACGATCAAACATTCAAAACTCAGTACAAATTAAAAAAAACAGTATAAGCATATGTAGAAATCAGTAATCAAAATCGAGCCCAATCTTTTCTTTCATAACATAAAAATTACATTTATTAACATTACACTCCAATTCATTCTCATTTACAAACCTTTCCAATATGGAAAGTTATTACAGGCAGAAACATATTCAATTACACATTATACAAAAGTTGCACAATACATAAATAAGAAAGTATAAATGCAGACGCCAACTGATCCCGACCTCTACCTCTTACTTGAATGCAGTGGTTATACTCTCGTTTGTCTAACAGGGTAACTCTTCTGAGCCTAAAAAATAGTTTCAAATTTTGGGTAATTTTTGTGAACTTAATGAGTGACCATCATCGCTGGCTCACTCGGTCACATAACACACAATTCATATCATTTATTTAATAATCATATTAAATCTCAAACACTTGATCCATCATTTGACATTTTACATTCAACACATTATAATCATTTATATCATGCATATGAAGTGCACATGAGACTACTTTTCATTTGTTACTTTATTGTGACTGAATGCCTAATTGTCCTGTATCTATTGTGGATATCGGGCTCATTGATAATTGTCCCATATCTATTGTGCTTACCAGGCTCATTGATAACTATCCCATATCTATTAGGGATAACGGGCTCATTTTACATAGTAAGTCTTTGGCTCTTAATCACTTTCTGAGCTTGAGGCTCTTTTTCATAATCTGAGCTTTAAGCTTATTTTTTGTGGCTACTCTGGTCACAACTACCTTTATCTTTCATGCATTCATGAAATGGAATGCATCAATCACATTTGCATATTCTCATTCAATAACATTCGCATATCATCGAACTTTAGTCCGACATTCAACATTAAAGTTGAGAATCACATTTTCATTCATATGCAAATGTAAATCCAGAACACATTTATCATCAGACCGTAGCCCAACATTTAACAATTAAATTATATACACTTATTTCAATCCAATTCACATACAAAGAGCACTTCAACGTTCTCACATTTATCAAACTCCTCGGATATATATTGTCTGGAACCAACACATTCACATTGCATAATCATTCAATTCATAACTTAAACAAAACAAACAATAAAGTGAGACCATCTCGGTCTACTCACAATACGCTTCAGATTAGCATTAGCTTCCATAATCTAGAAACGTCTGAATGTGAACGTTTAACCTATATAACACAATTATACAATACGCATATTGCACATACATTAATAATTGCACAATCACATAAACATTCAGTTTTACACATATGCATATGTGTAATGTACAATGCATGCTTAATGACAATCCTAGGTATTTATCCATTAGTGTCATCACAAAATCAATCCCACATTAAGACTCATCTATGTATAATTCATACTTAGGTTTATACCTCACTAAAACCATTAAAATCATAATTCATTTCTCATTGGCTTACTTTCAGATTTTTCCAAGACAGTCTTTCGGGTCTACTATTCACATTCAATCAGAAAGTGAAAAATGATGTAATTTGGTCATACTCTCTTCTAGAAAATTGCTCTCCCATCTCTTAAATTTCTAATGAAAACAAGATCATTCAATTTGGTTCAATACTCTAATTAATTCAGGCTATTCATAGACTAAAACAGTATCATATACTTAGATTTAATTCAAAAATATGGAGTTCTAGAGACAGAATTAAAATTTTATCTCTTCATACAAATTGTAGAGCTATGTCTCTAATTTAATCTAAATGAAGAATCATCTCATTTGGATCGCTACAGATCAAGTTATTGTCAAAACACTAAAGCATGGTCAGTGATAATACTCCAGTCATGAAGTTCCAGAATTGTTCATCATTTTCGTTCCAATTCAATCAATCAATTTCTTCCAAATGATTTTAGATGGCTATAATTTTTTGTGGAGATGTATATCAATGTGTTATGAGTCCAATGGTTCAAGTCCCATGTCATTTTGAGGTCGTGAGAAGAAATTATAGCCAAAAGAGTGAAGGATGCTCACATCAGTCCACTTTTGTAAGCATTCAATGTCATGATCGTGCATAGCTGGTTTAGAAAAGTCACGATGGTGCTTGTGCATGATCGTGCTTTCCCATACTTCTCCAAAAAGTTACAATCGTGCAAAAGCACAATCGAGCAATCCCTCTTTGCTTATCCAAATTCACGCACTGTAGTCTCTCTCTTCTTCTCAAAACAAACCTTTAGGTCCATCTTTCATGGTCATTTTGATAAGGAATATGAAGGATTTAGGCAAAACATTCTTCTAAAATATTGTTCCTTTATGTATTAAGTTCATAATGAAACTAATTTCATGCAATTTGATTTGATATTATGCAAAATTATACAAAAGACACTACAGACTGATCCAAACCATGACAGAATCCACAAACTCAACTTCAAACTAAATTTTGAAGCTCTTAGAGACAGAATTAAATTTCAATTTCTTCATGAAAAATATAGCCACGCATCTGTAGTTTAATCTGAACTTAAAATCATTGCATTTGGATGCCTATAGATCATGTTATGGCTAACATACAGATGCATGTTCAGTGAAACACTGCATCTGTACATTTTCCAACACCCTTCACCATCTCTTTCATCTCAAATCCTCTTTTTTGCTTAGTCTCTCTCTTCTAGCTTATTTCCTCAATATTTCAACTTTATTCCTGCTTCTATTTCAACTCAACTCACAAACAACAAATCAGAAGTCCATTATTACTTATAAACATAAAAAACAGAACATTCATATACAAATGTTCATCCTAGCTTATGCACTTCTTCATTTTTCTGCATTTTTCATTTACTACACATTCTTCATTTTGTTCTCAACTTTCAATTTAATCATTCATTACTCATATCTAGACATCATCTTACACCTATTTCTTATCTCTAAACTCCTTAGAATTTATTTTTTAAAACACTCGAAATATTCACGTATAATAATGAAGACATTAACAGAAACATAGAATACATCAACTTTTCTCCAGAAATTTTCTGCACTAATTTATGCATGATTTCACTAATCTTTCAACTCAAAAGTCATTTATATACTATCTTATAACATAATAATCATTAAATATGCAGAATAACACATACAGTATACCCAAAATCCATACTCACGTTTCAACAAAATACTCATCCTCATTGTATAAACACTTACTGTTAACTAACGTGATGCATGATTTATTTTACATATCAAGTAAACCCACACGGCTAACCACCTCATTCACTTACCTCCAGGCTAACTAGTCTAGTGAGTTATTCTCTCTCACTAGTAAGAAATGGGCCGACTTAGTCAATTGGTCCACTATAACCCATATAGCTTCATTATGCCTCGGAGTCCTTGGCAATCCCATAATGAAATCCATAGTATTTCATTCCCATTTCTACTCTGGAATAGACAATGAATGTAACTTTCCAACTAGAGCCTGATGCTTAGCTTTCATCTGCTGGCATACTAAACATTTAGAAACACGCTTCATTACTTGATTCTTCATTCTAAGCCACCAGAAATGTTGCTTCAGCATGTTATACATCTTGGTGGTACCAAAATGAATACACAGCCTCTACTTTAACCACGAAGTCTCATCCCTCAATTCAAACTCAAAATTCAGTTTCATTTTCAATTTCTGAATGAGCTTTACAATTTCAAGATTTTTATTCTATACTTTCCTAATCCTATCATGTAACATCGGTCTCAGCTTCAATGTAGCAATCATCGTCTCATTCTGCTCCAAATTTAGCTCCACATTCAAAGCTCTCAAATGAATTAAGTTTGGTAATCTCGATAACTGAATCTGAGCTATGTTGTTATTCAACTTTCCACTCAGAGCATCAACCACCACATTAGCTTTCCCTAGATGATACTCAATTGTGCAATCATAGTCTTTCAATAACTCTACCCATCTCCTCTGTCTCATATTTAATTATTTCTGACTCAATAGAAATCTCAAACTTTTATGATCAGTGTATATCTAGAATGTCTCTCCATATAAATAATGTCTCCTTATCTTTAGAGCAAAAACAACTACAGTAAGCCCTAAATCATGTACCAGATAGTTAATCTCGTAAGACCTTAATTATCCCAATGTATAGACTATCACTTTTCCATACTACATCAACACACATCTCAGTCCTTGATGTGAAGCATCACTGTATACTACATATTCTCCAATTCCCAATTGAATAGTTAACTCTAGTGTTGTAGTCAACTGATGTTTCAACTCCTCAAAGCTCTTATAGGCTATCATCTTTCCATTCTACATCAACACACATCCCAGTCCTTGATGTGAAGCATCATCGTATACTACATAACCTCCAATTCCCAATGGAATAGTTAACTCCAATGTTGTAGTCAACCGATGTTTCAACTCCTCAAAGCTCTTCTAATAATTGTCATTCCATCCGAATGCTACATTCTTCCTCAGAAATTTCGTCAGAGAGGTTGAGATTAATGAGAACCCCTCGACAAACCTCTAGTTATATCTAACCAACCTAAGGAAACTACAGATTTATGATATATTTTTTGGAGCTTCCACTTCATCACAGCCTCAACCTTCTTAGGATCTACTTGTATGCCTAGTCCAGTTACTATATGACCTAGAAATACTACTTGATCTAGCTAAAATTCATGCACACTGAATTTGGCATACAACTGTTTCTCCCTCATAATTTGTAAGATCACTCTCAAATGCTCAGCATGCTCTTCTCTATTCTTTGAATATACTAAGATGTCATCAATAAACATAATAACAAATCGATATAGCTAGGGCTGAAACACTTTATTCATCAAAGTCATAAATGCAACTGGGTATTAGTTAACCTAAATGGCATCACTAAGAACTCAAAATAACCATACCTGCACTTGAACACACTTTTTAGTACATCAGCTTTACTATCTTTAACTGATAGCACCCCAATCTCAAGTCTAACTTAGTGAACACTTGAGCTCCCTGTAACGGATCAAACAAGTCATCAATTCTAGGCAACGGGTACTTGTTCTTCACTATTATCTGATTCAGTTGCTTATAATCGATGCACAGTCTTAGAATGCCATCTTTCTTTTTCACAAATAATATTGGAGCTAACCAAGGTGAAAAATTGGGTCTAATGAAACCCTTTTCCAGCAACTCTTGTAATTGTGCCTTCAACTCCTTTAGTTCCAAAGGTTCCATCCTATATAGAGAAATAGATATAGGAGCAACACTCGGAATTAAGTCAATTGTGAACTTCGCCTCCAGATCTGGAGATAAACCAAATAGCTCAGCGGGAAATACATCTAAGAATTCCCTAACAACAGGAGTGTCTTGTACACTCTGCTCAGCTCGAGTATCAATGATGTGGGCTAAACAGGCCTCACGTCCTCCTTGCATCAACCTCAAAGCACTCATAAGTGAGATCATCCTGGCTGACACTATTTGACTAACACCCCAAAAAATTGGTCTCAACTAATTAGGAGGTTCTAATATTACTTCTTTAGTGTAACAGTTTATGATAGCCCTATGAGTAGTGAACCAATCCATGCCTAGAATAATGTCAATCTCCCTTAATTGTAATATAATCAAGTCTTCCTCCAATTCTGCCTGATCAATTCTAATCAAGCCCTCATTGCAGACTTTTCCTATTACTGTAGTACTACCAATAAGAGTATTCACCTCTAATCCATATTACAACAACTCTCTATTACAATACAACCTAGATGCCAGATACGAGGCGATAAAAAGATGCATAGATCCATGATCTAGCAATGCAAATGCTTCAAAAGCAAAAATAAGTAACACACCTACAATGACATCCGGAGAATCCTAAGCCTCCAGTCTAGTCATCGCATGCACTTGGGCCTGAGACTGCGGCTGATTGCTCCGCACCTCAGTCCTAATAGAAGGACTCCCCTTAACTATCTTGATCTAGACAATGGCCAAAAGGATCTGCTCTGGATTTTACTAAACCTTCTACCAGAACTACCCTAAGATTCATTAGGCCTCTTCATTCTAGACTCTGATTTATGTTCTCCCTGATCATCTCTCAAAAATTGCTCTATTCAGATCAAGGTTGTTCTAAGCTCAGGAAAATTGCTCAAATTGGTGATTGCTAGCCTTGTCTGAATTTCCATATCCAACCCATCTTCAAATCTCCTGCCCTTGTCTTCCTCAGTAGGAATAAAGGCAGTATAATACCCCATCAGTTCATTAAACTAGATCTTATAATCTATCAAAGACATTCTGCCTTGTTTCAGATCCAGAAATTCCTTCATCTTTCTGTCAAGATAGATCTTGGGCATATAATTCTCCCTGAAGACCCTCAGAAAATCTTCCCACTTTAGGTTACAAGGCCTGGTGGTACTACTTGGAATAGTCTTCCACCATTGATATCCTAAGTCTTGCAATAAAGAAACCATATAGTCAAACTTCTCGTCCGACTCGCAGTCCATCTGGTCAAAGATCCTCTCAGTTCTCTCTAGCCAGCCCTCGACCTCTGCAGATTCTATACTTCCATAGAAGTCCACAGCCTCCTACTTTCGTAGCTTGTCGTTACCTCCTTTCCCTTCTCTCAGGAATTGTAAGAGGCATCCATTAAGGACAAATTATAGAAGACTCTCTACTAGTTCGTGTCGATCCTAGGTCAATTGATTGTCCTTGTTGATCACCTACTTCAGATGACCTATAATAAACAATAACTTCATTTACTACTCGTATTTCTCATGAGATTTCATGTCTATATGTCTATTGTGTCCCTATTGATGGCAAACTATGCTCTGATACTAAACATAACACCCCACTCTCATGAGACACGTTCCAAACATCCTGAGTGATATCTGAATACATACCCCGCAAAGGTGGCATGTTAGAGTACTCACATTACTAACTTAATCATGGTATCATCATATAAAAACATAAACATCACAATATTTTAAAACTGGTTGAATTCCTCCTTTCATTTCATAAAAACTGAATATGTATAATGTAGCTTTACAAACCATCCAAATATGTACATCATCCAAAACCTAATGCAAAACACACTACAAGAAAGAGGAATTATACAAAAATTTTGATTTAATCCTTCAGTCTCAGCTGACCGACCTTTGAACCATTTCTTCTTCCCAAAAGTATAAAAATTATGCTTCTTGTAAAGTCTCTTTATCGCTAATGTCCTCTCTTGATCCTAATAAATCAACATTGCAATTTTGTGAGTTTTACGAACTTAATGAGGTAACCATCCTCGATGGTACACTTAATTCATACAACAGATCAACACATGTAAACACTTAATTCACATCTTTTCATTTAGCAAATAACATCACATATCATTTACATCACATAACCACTCTCATTCAAATACATGTCCACAATATATTTTAGTCAATCAAACACACGTATTGAATGTATATGTAATGCTCGTGAGACTCACTTTTGATTATTAAGTTATTGTAATTGATTGAGTGCCTAAATTGTCTCGTATCCATTGTGGATACCAGGCTCATTGATACTATCCCTTATCCATTGGGAATACAGGGCTCATTATACATAGCGAGCCTTCAACTCTTAATCACATTCTGATCTTTAAGCTCATTTTTGGTGGCTACTCAATTCACAATTCTCATTATCTGATCATGCATTCATATAATGAAATGCATCACACATATTCAATCAATCACCGTTTCAATTAATCATTGTTTTAGTCAATCACATTCATAGTCTCATTCACAGTTATCATCGGACCTTGGTCTGACATTCAACAATCATGTTGAGTAACACTTACTTCTTCACATTCATATACAAGGAGAACTTTCTATACATTCCCGAATAATAACTCCTTGGACATTCAATTTTCTGGAATCATCAATATCACAAATATGTTAATATCACAAAATAAGTTAAGCAGAAACACGTATATAGTTGAGAGTACACATCTAGGTTGACTCATAGATTACTCCAAAAGCTATTGCGTTGAAGTCTTGATAATGTCTAGATGTTGACGTTCCAAATGCTCCTCTATATCATGCAAAATATACATTTACACATATCACAAATTTGTACAATTATATTCATACTCATTTATGCACATATGTATAGAAATGGATTAAGTACAAAGCATGTTCAATGAAAATCTCCGGTATCTTTCCATTATTCTTGTCACATAATCATTTAACACTCATATAAGTATAATTTTTACTTAAGGTTTGTACCTTCATAAAACAATTTGAATCTAATTTCATAACTCGTTTGATCATTCCAGATGTTTTCTAAAAGCAAACTTTAGGGTCCACATTGCATGATAATTATGACAAGGAAAATGGAGTAATTTTGCATACTTCCTTCTATAAAATTATTCTCCAATGTCTTAAGTTTGTAAAGAGACCAAGATCATATAATTTAGTTCAGTATTCCCAAAGTTATACTCAAAATACTTCAGACTGAACACATCCAAAATTTTTGGCTGATGCATGATCGGGCACTCAAAGTTGTACAACTCATATAACTCAATTCCACTATCCAAAAATTACAAACTTTGTACCAATGGAAGTCTAAGAGAATAAGCTACAACTTTTGTGAAGACATGATTTCTGTCACAGGTAGTACTACAGCCAAAGCCAAAACTAAACTTCAAGCTAAATTTTATGACCTTTAATGATAGAATTCAAATTCAAATTCTCTTAAATATTGTAGCTGTATGTCTCTAGTTTCATCTAGATCAAAAATAATTTCATTTGGAAATCTACAGATCAAGATATGGCCAAAATACTGCTGACTGTTTAATGAAATTATTCCAGTTAAGAAATTTTAGCACTCCTTATTCATTCGAAACTGCAAAATTTCTTCTTCTCTTCTTCCTCTCCTTTGCTAAATCTAACATTTCTAACTTATATCCATTTTTTTAATTCTAACTCTCATTTCAGCTCAACACTTTCAAAAAAAATTAAAATCCATGATTAAAAACAAACATCTAAAATTGAACATCGTTCACACACTTTCATCATTTTCTACATTTCTTTCCTTTTTCTACATTTCTTCATTTTTCTGTTGCATTTTTTTTCATACATTTTTATTGATCTTTCAAATTCAAAAATCATTTCATCATCATCTTAAGACATATTGATCATCAAACACATAAAAACATCACATCAATATTTTCATCTTGTATTCACGGTTTTTATGAAAAATGACCATTTTTTTCATAATTATTTAATGTCAACTAATCACCATATTTGATTCATATACCAACAACTCATAAGGATTAACATGATACTTACTTGATTTACTCAAAGTTTTTTCAAAATTTTCCAAGAAACCTAGCTTTCCATACATCTTAAGGTCATCAACATGGAGGTGAAGTAGGTTAGGTTTTCTAGTGGTAAGATGATGGAGATAACATGGTGGAATTGGCATGTGAAAGATGATGGCAACTCAAAATGGAGAGTAAGGTTGCTAATAAAATATCGTGAATGGAGAAGAAGAAGAACGAAAATAACAAGAGTTGAGAGAAAATGAATAAAGTGAAAGACAATTAAAATTGAAGTTGGTCTTTAACTTAGAAGAGAGTGTCGTCAGTGGTGGAAGCATGGCTTAACAAGTGATAGTTGTCACTTGCCACATATCCACTTCCTACAGTCTCACTTGTTTGCTCTTATTTAACTATTCCATTTGTCTCCAATTTCTACTCCAATTGTCTCCCAATTTTAATGACATAAGTCATTAAATCCCAAAGTCATTTATCATAATTTCCACTATCATTTGATAATTAATTCTACTACTATTCATCAATTGTCTTGCTACTTGTCATTTTTCCTAGTCCAAAAATATCCAAAAATTTCCTAAATTTCCTAAAT
>JANPWT010000008.1:43330013-43340926 GCA_024678245.1 Erythroxylum densum | reverse complement strand
TTGAAAGTTTGAAAATCTGAAAAATGTTCACTGAATACACTTCAGTCTTTTAGCCATAACGTTTTCTCTAGTTGTCTGAACGAGATGATTCTTGATTTTAATTAAACTAGAGACATATGGCTACATTTTGTATGAAGACATCGAATTTCATTCCTGTCTCTAAAAGTCTCAAAATTTCATGAAGTTATGAAGTTGGTCTAGTACGTTGGTGAGTGTATGAAATATTTGTCTTCGGAATTTAGAGGCAAATTTGGGATTTATATAAAGAGATTTTACCCAAGATGCCTTCTGTAAAGTTGTATATCTTTCTTTTATCTTTCCAATGGTATATAGTATGAAAATTTTAGACATTGGATCCAAAAGTTATCATCCTTATAAGTGGAGACATTCTGCAGAAGAAATGAGACAGAAGAAAATGAGACGAAAGAAATGAGACGGAAGAAAATGAGACGGAAGAAATGAGATGGAAGAAAATGAGACGGAAGAAACGAGATGGAAGAAAATGAGACGGAAGAAAATGAGACAGAAGAAATGAGACGGAAGAAATGACACGGAAGAAAATGAGATGGAAGAAAATGAGACGATAGAAATGAGATGGAAAAAAATGAGACGGAAGAAAATGAGACAGAATAAATGAGACAGAAGGAAATGAGACGAAAGAAAATGAGACGATAGAAATGAGACGAAAGAAAATGAGATGGAAGAAAATGAGACGATAGAAATGAGATGGAAGGAAATGAGACGGAAGAAAATACGACGATAGAAATGAGATGAAAAAAAATGAGACGGAAGAAAATGAGACAGAAGAAAATGAGACGGAAGAAAGTGAGATGATAGAAATGAGACGATGGAAATGAGACGATAGAACTAAGACGAAAGGAAAGTGAGATGATACAAAAGTGAGACGATATAGAAGTCAAACGATAGAATTAGCCTTCAAGGTCTTCATGAACATTGTAGATTTGGATCCAATAGTCTAAAAACAAAGTCAATCCGACATCTGTAGTGAGAGTTATAGCAATTGTTCCAAGATATATACAATACGAGTAAAGATATGAACATGTTGGATTCTTTTGGCCATAACTTCTTCTCTAGACCTCCAAATGACTTGATTCTTGAACCATTAGATTCTTACGATGTTGATATACATATCCACCAAGAATCATAGCTATCGGGAATGACCGGAGAAAGATTGAGTGTAAAGAGTGGGACGGGTGCAGTGAATGTGCTCTTAAGCAATATGAACTGGTGTTATTCTACTAAACATACTTCAGTATTTTGATGATATTTTGATCTGTAGGATTCCAATTAAGGTGATTTTTGATTTGTCGTAAACTAGAGAAATAGAGATACAAATATTATGAAGAAGATTAATTTTGATTCAGTTTCCAAGGTGTTCAATTTCTAGATGGAAGTTGTATATAGAAAACTGTTTTTGATTAAGAACAGTCCGAAAATGCTTGAGGTATATCTTCCATATTACTGAACCAAATTGAGTGATTTTGGTGTCAATGGAAAGATAAGACATAGAGAAACACTTTTCTAGAAGAGAGTATGACCAAATTTCCTCAATTTCACCTTCTAATTGTATGTGAACAGTAGACCCAAAAGGGTGTTTTGGAAAGTCTGACAGTAAGACAGTGAGTAATGAATTGATTTTTCAATGGTTCTAGTGAGGCACGAACCTAAGTGTTAGTTATACTTAGATGAGTTTTGGTATGGGGACATTGTTGTGAAGAATTCTTGAAGTGATACCCGAGATTATCATGAACATGCATTGAACATAATTCATTTCATACATGTGCATTATTAAACACTCTTAATGGTGCAAATTGTGATATCGCGTATGCTATTTGTTATAGAGGAGCAACTGGAACGTCCACTTCCAAACGTTGCCGGATCTTTCAGGCATTAGCTTTGGGAGCAATCTGTGAGTCAAACTAGATGATTTCCTAGGATTGATTTGCTTTGTATTGTTTGAGATGTTAGCTTCCAATTATAAATTGTTTGTGATTTGATTTGAATTCCGGACTTAAAGTTCGAAGAGTTTGTTATGTGAATATGGGTATTGGATGTGCTTTGTTTTGATCTGAAATCTTGTATGATGTGTGAATTCTCAACGAGAGTTGAATGCCGGACTTAGGTCTGATGATAATGAGTTTCTGATTAAATATCGCATGTGATTATCTGATAAGACATAATCTGTATATGGTGCATCTCATAAAATGCATACTCAGATAAAGGTGTTGTGACTTGAGTGGCCAATGAAGCACTTTAGAGCTTTGCTCCGTGATATATGTTTTGTGTACAGAGCTATGCTCTGTGGTTCTGTTCCAACTAAGCCCTATGGGCCAGTAATTATGTATAAGTATGTGATGGGCACTCGGTCACAACAATAACAATGAATGTGAGTCTCATGCATATAACATTATAAGATTGAATCCATTGAATGAATATTTATGAAATATATGATATATGTGTTTGATCCAGTGAACTCATCAATGATGGTTCACTTATTGAGTTCGCAAAACTCATCAAAATTGTAACGTTGTCTTTTCAGGACAGAGGGGTGATTCATTTCACTGAGGGACTCCACTGTCGTGTAGATTGTGTTTTGGCGAGTGAGATCATGGCTCAAAGGTCGGTCAACTAGGACTCTTGGATGGCTTAGATAGATTTGATACACTTCTCTTTCTTGTAGGACTTTTGTATTAGGTTTTTGATGATGTACCGGAATGACCTCCGGGCATCCCGGTGTGTATCCTGCGGTAAGGGGGCGCTACAATAAGAATAGTGCAAATCAAAGATGTAAACTTAGGAATTATTGTATCCTTGTTTTGTCTTCCCTTTTTTCTTGTTGATTCAATTTATGATTAATCCTAAATATCCTGAGGTTTTGATTACTCTCTCTCTTGATTTAATCAAGTAATCCCAATTGAAATTGATAATAATAGAATTGTAACCTGTTGATTCAATAAACTACTCTTAACTATTCAGTTGGATTTGAAGCAATCCTAAGGATAATTAATTGATAATTAAAATATCTCTTCAATTGTTTATTAATTTGATATTTATAGGTCTAGTAAGCTACCAACTTGTTGCGGACCTTAACATATATGACTTAATTTAATCTCTCAGTTTATTACCAAGTATAAGCATAACAAACATCACAAAGCATTGATATATCTATTGAATTTAACAAGAATAAAGTTTAACAAACTAGATAAAAAAGAATCCATAGTATGGATTTATTTAGCATGGTGAAGTGTCATTCTAGCCTTTTAACACAAAGATAAACATTTTGTCATGAATTTTCCTAATTACTCAGCTATATCACAACTCTCAATTGGCTACCAACTTTGTTCTTAACCTAATTTCTTAAAAAAGGGTTGGCAGAATTGGAATTTTTATTTAACATTTTTTTTAATTTTTTGGCCTACCTCATTTCTTCTTAGTCAATTACTCTCATTAAAAGCTTCTAATTATGCTTACCAATTTAAATGAATGCAATTATAAATGTATCCAAATAAATGTCATAAAGTGAAATAATAGGTGTTATATCCTAATTAGCATGCATACTTATCTTAAAAGACACTTTAAACAAAAAATTCACAACATAATATGCTTTTACAATTTATATGACCATGTTCAAAGGTAAGCCAATTCCATTCAATTCATACCATTGATACATTCACACCATGCTCACATCATGCAATAAAATGTTTACATTTGAACAACACGTTGTCCTCAATATGGTAAACGTCCCTACACTTGAATAACAAGTTGTCCTCAATATGGTAAACAAACAAAACAAATAAAGAGAAATACAATAAATAAAAAGTAAGAGTAAGAAAACTTATGGTGATTTGGGTGGTGATGGTATTGGAGATGGAACTTGGGCACCTTGGACAACAAAATATTTCAGCAATTTCTTCCTTCGATACCACTGTTGATGTTGATAGTGCATGACGTCCTTCAGTTATGCCTCCATAATGTCCTAACGACCATCTAAGCGTTTATTATTTTCTTAAGCACTTTCTCCTAACCTTCATCTTCTTCCTCCTCTCATTTCTTGCTTGATGAGACTTGTTGGAGTTATTGTGTGGAACTCAAACTTGCTCGACCTGTCCTATTTTTAACTTTTGATTTCAAAATGATATCTTGAGTTTGATAACATGGACCTTTAAGATCTCAGCTCACCTCAAATGCATATGATTTAAATACTTGGAAAAAACATAGATTAGGTCATCAACAATAACACCATACAATTTACCAAAGTAGTGACAAGAAAACCTATGGCTACATAGCTACTTTTCATATTAAGCAAAGTAACTATTGTTTGAAAAATATGGGTGGATGTACAAACCTGAATCTTATGATCTATGGACCAAAAACATATATTTAGAACACTTGTTACATTGAGTCCTAGGAAAAATTGTTTGGTACATGAATTTATATTATAGCAAGTGTTCAAAATTATGAAAAACATTATAAGGTGAACTTTTTGGATTAAATGATCCAACCCTGTTAAATTTTTTCCAATATTTGTTAGGGTGAAAAATTTTGTGTTTTTTAACAATTTTTATTTTGGAAACCATATAGTCCCCCCATAACCCCATAATCTGCATTATACGATTTCCACCTAATTGAAACCATAAATAACCTAATTGACGCGACTCATAATATAAAGTAGTCCAAAATTCAAGGATCTTCATACATAAGACAATCAAAACATATAAATTTGTGTTATGGAGGATGGGAAACATATATATTTTAGTAGGAGTGGACTATGTGTTAAGATGGGTTGAAGCCACAACAACTAAAGGCCCAATGAAGTGGACTATATGTCTAGATGGGTTGAAGCCATGACGAATCCAACAAATGATAGCAAAGTAGTGTAGAAATCTATTAAAATACTATTAAATAGGTTTGGAGTGCCACGAGTGATAATTAGTGATGGAGGAACACATTTTTGCAATAAATCTTTTAATGCTCTTTTAAAAAATATGGAGTTCACCATCGTGTAGCCATTTCATACCCCCCACAAACAAGCGGACAAATGGAAGTGATGAACCATGAGCTAAAATGAATATTGTAGAAGATGGTAAATAGTTCAAAGAAGGACTAAGCATTAAAGTTGGATGATGCCTTGTAGGCTTATCAAACTACCTTCAAAACTCCGATTGAGATGACTCCTTTTAGGCTTGTGTATGGTAAAGTGTTTCATCTATTTTTGGAACTTGAACATAAAGTATATTGGGTGACAAAAGCTTTAAACTTTGATTGCAAGCAAGTGGGTGAGCAAAGACTCCTATAATTGAACAAACTCGATGACTGAGAATGTCAAATTATACAAGGAAAAGGTAAAGAAGTAGTATGATTCTCATATTAAGAAGAAAGAGTTCTAAGTGGGAGATGCGGTTTTATTAGATAATTCGAGATTGAAGTTGTTATAGGAAAGCTCAAATCAAGGTGGAGTGGGCCTTTCAAAGTAACTTATGTATTCACACATGAAGCTTTATAATTAGAAAATCAAAACAAAGAATCCCTTGAAGTGAATAGACATAGATGTAAATTGTATCTTGAAGGAGTATTTTGATAAGAAAGGGAAGTAATTTCTTTCCTTTCTACTGATTAAAAACATTTTGGATGATGATTGGTCAAACTAATAACCATAACTTAGCAAATTTCGGTAGTTAGACTAGTATTGAATTATAGTATTATGGTTTTATTTTTAATGTTTTTGGAGTGGCTTGGATGGCTAAATTTCTTGTTTTCAAAGTTATTATGAGTTAAAAAAGCAAGCTTGAAGGTTACATAAAGAAAAAATGATGAAACAGGACAAGGGTGACACATTTCAAAATGTTACGATCATGAATTCCATGTCACGATTGTGACATGATCGTAACCTGAAATGTGTCAAAATTATCCCATTTCAAGTCACGAATTTGGTTCATGATCATGACATACGACCAGACTAAGGAACAACCTAAACTTCACCACCCAAACCCCAATTTACCCCACCTTCTTCAACCTTAACACTATTTCACACATAATTTATCTCTCTAAAACCTTAGCCACCATTACAAATCTCTCTCACTTCTCTCTTCACTTTCCTTAGGGTTCTACCTTGTTCTTGCATCTTTCAACTATATTTTTGTTCCTCTTATACATATTTCATAATTTCCAAACAAATCTTACATTTTTGGAGTGGTTTTTACAAGATCTTATGGTTCTTTTCTCTATTTAAGTCTTTTTGTGTTTTGGTGTATTTTGTTGTGTTCTTGGTTTATTTTGTAGGTATACACTCATTCATGGAACCAAGAATCAAACAAAGTGTTAAACTCTCATAATCAAAGGGAAAAGCACAAATGGCGAAGAGAGGAGCACGCGATAAGCTACGAACTTTAAAGATCCTTTTTCGATTTATTCAAAAGAAGGCATTAATTCCAAACTCTTCACTCCAGGATTGCTAGTGCCCCTAGATATTTTGTTTTTTGATATTTTAAACAATCTAAGGTTGAAAGAAAAGGTTAAGAATTTGAGTCATAAAATTCAATAGGATAAATTTATTACTTTTGATTATGTTGTGTATAAGGAATAGACCACTAAATTTTATACTACCTTACAATTTGTGTCATGAGATCTAACTGAAATTTGGTTTCAATTAAGGGGTTAACCGTATACTTTGAAATATAATGTTATGCCTAAAATTGGTGGACTTCTATAATCGAACATAATTGGAAAACATGATGATTTTTATTGGAAACATTTAACGGGGTTAGATAACTTTAATGCTCGAATGCTCATACTAATGTCATTCTTACCCCTGGGAATTTGTTACTAAATAACTTTATATGCCTTACTAATTTTGATAAAACGAAAAGGAACAAATATTTTTTTAAAGAATTATTCATTTTGTGGTGCACAGACAATAATGTAAAAGTTTGCAAAATCACCTATATTTTTCAATTTATAGTTACTACTCTTAAAAAGAAAAGTAGTTATCTTGGAATGAGATATGATGTTACTGGCCTTACTGTTTACTATGATGTTGATGTTGAATGACTAACCATTGTTTTTCTTAAGTTTTTAAATCATACTCACATAAGTGGATCTAAAATCTTGGCGGTCAATCACATCAAACTATAAGATATCAGTTCCAACACTCATGTTAAAAATTGGATTGGACAAGCTAATTCAAGTTCTACACCACCATAATAGAAAATTAAGGTCTCAACAAGTGAAGACACAAAAGATGATAAAGAGGAAAGTTGGGAGAAGGTTTTCAATTTGATTTCCAATAACAATAAACTTTTGAAGGAGATGGCGCATACAACAATGTGATATCAAAAAGATTTACAAGTACTTCATTATTCAAGATGTTCAAATTTTTTCACCAAAATTATCACCACCTCAACCTCCATAAGGGGTTTCGTCCTCATAACCTTTTCTTTTTTGTTATTTGTTGTCATTTTCATTTTCATTTATATGCTATTCGCTCTCACCTTGAGGACAATATGTTGTTTAAGTGTGGGAAGGATTGTGCATTGGCATGTCATGTTTGTGAATTTTTCATATCATGTTATCTTAATTTTTTATTAGGTTGACATTGTGTGAACATTGTGGCATATGTGTAAATTGTATGAATGAGTCAATAACAATAATTTAATGGAATTAGCTTAGCTTTGAACATGTTCATTTAATTTGTAAAGGCATATTTACTTGTGAATTTTATTTTAAAGTACTTTTGGTTAAATGTGCATGTTAATTAGGATATGATACTCATTTTGTTAACTTTAGGAAATTTTTTGTATAAATTTATAATTATAAGTCAATCGAATGAGTTAACATCATTTGTAACCTTTCATGAGGATAACTGACTAAAAAAATGAGGTAGGCTAAGAATGTGATAAAAACGTGTGTTAAACAAATAACTATTCTGGTGAGCCTTTTGAAACAAATATTAGGTTAAGAATAGAGTTACAAATCAGTTAAGAATGTGATATAGCCAAGTAACTAGGGGAATTTGCGATAAA
This sequence comes from Erythroxylum densum, assembly GCA_024678245.1. Taxonomy (NCBI): domain Eukaryota; kingdom Viridiplantae; phylum Streptophyta; class Magnoliopsida; order Malpighiales; family Erythroxylaceae; genus Erythroxylum; species Erythroxylum densum. Next base: position 43,332,887 of record JANPWT010000008.1, on the reverse strand, counting down.
ATGTCCAATAAGCTAGTTTTCTTTTTTAAATGGCCTAGTTGAATAACCTAGGGACATTCATGATAAGGTGTTTAGCTTCACGTCAAAAGAGTAGGTTAATGTTAAAAAAAATAAAAAAATAGTGTTTCAGTAAATAAAACCTAATATTTGTAAATAGCAAAAATTTTCATGAATGGATAATTAGTAATAGTTGCATTTTTTATTGATTACTAATTATAAATGTATGTGTACAAGTGCTAAAGGCGAATGAATAGGATGTTAATGTTTTGATTAATATGCATATTCAATTCAAAGTGCTTAACCATGAAATGCATATGTTAGTATGTTGGCACAATTTTGAATAATTGATATTTGCTGTTAAATTGATTCCATAAAGTTTGATGTCATTAACTTATTATTGCATGTTGCATGTATGTCTTCTTATGTGTTTTTGTTTGATTTGTTTGAGTATGTGTTTTTTGTTTTTGTTTGAGGATAAGCAAAAGTTTAAGTGGGCGGATGTTTATAGGTATAGTTTGTACTATGTTTTAATATGTGTTTTAATGTGTTTTTAGGTGTTTATTAGATGATGTATAGGCTTAGAATTGTGTTAAGATGAGTGTTTTTATGGTTTAGATCATGATTTCAATCTTAATTTCATGTTTCTTAAGATGTTTGATGTGTTTATTAGTATTGAAAATTAGAAAATTGAAGAACAAAGATGAGGTCCAAGTATGGAGCTGTATGGTCCGGGTCACGATCATGACGTGGGAAGGATTTTCCAAGATCACAATCGTGACTCCCATGTCCTGATCGTGATAGAGAGAAAATTTCAACCAAATAAAGTAGACCCTAATACACTATTTAAGAACTTAAAAACTTGCCAAAAATGTAGCAACCAACACACTAAAGTGGATCGAAGGAGGGAGATCAAGAGGAACATCCAAGAATTCCAACTTTCTAGATCAAGACCTAAATAGAGTTTTTCTTTTTTTTCCTTTTTTTGTTTCATCAATCTTGATATGTAATCGAAATTCCAAGATGTTTATTATGTTTATTAGCTTCTAAATTCCAAATTAGGGTTTATTCTAAGTTTATTTTGTGACTTTGATTATTATTGATTCAATACATATTTTGGTGTTGTGATAATTGTGCATGTTAATTCTTGATAACAAATCGAGAGAGTGAATCAAAAGTAATCATATTAGATTGTGCAATAAGAGTTGGTAGTTTAATAAGTCTTGTAATTATCAAATTATCAATTATTCGAAGACAGATCTTATGTGAGAAATTAATTGTCCAATAGATAACTTCAGATCTAATTGAAAACATAGGGAAAGTTTTGTAAATTTAAAAGTTACAAATATGAAATTTTCAAAATCAATTAGGGTTAATTGATTAGCTCTTAAGAGAGAGTGATCAATACCTTAGGAAATCTAAGATCAGCATATAATTGGATCAATAATATTTAAGAAAACAAAATAATGAAAGAATAAGTCTCAAGCTAACATCTTTGATCAAACCCTAAATTAATTTGGTAAATCACTTGTTATTTGCTTAGTTTTATTAATTGTTTTAATTTTTGTTATTATTTTCTTTCAAATCACATTCTAAAGACAAAGTTAGGTTTAAATTGTTTTTATCTATTTCCTCTTGGGAATGATAACCTTATATGCTACAAGATATGATCCTTATACTTTCAATGTATTGGGGGATTTTGTTAAAAATAAAACTTGCTCAACATCGATTCATATGGGGCATATGCTTACCTAATTTAATAGGCATCAGAGTGAAGACAAAAAGGTTGGCACCATCTGTGTCAGTCCTTATATGACTAGAATGACAAATGGAGATGTTCGACCAATTACCACCAATGCGATAGGTTGCCACCATAGTAACACTCAACCTAGATATCATGATAGATATGCACATGGTCAGTCGACTTTAATGACCCGCAGGTAATATACAAATTTATAGGGAGCTCGATAAGCCACCAGCAGAGGGTTGAGATAGAGTGGAGTAATATGTTGAAAAGAAACTACTGTAACCACAGCCACTACTACCTAAGACGATATATGCAACACTAGAGTTAGATAGTTTGAGAGGCCTTAGAGTTAGGATGCAACACCCAACTCAACTAAAAATAGCACTATTGGAGAGATGGGTGTCCTAGCTTCTGGGTACTCAAAAGACTATCTGATGATAGTAGATGGAGTTTATTAAGTTAGTAGGATGACTCGAGACTATGGTTGAACGAATAGGAAGACTCGAGAATATAGTTGGGTGGATGGAAAAGTTAATGTTATTAAGGGTGAGCAGTCTAAACATAGATTTCCAATCTCCACCATTTATGAGGGAACTTCCTCAGTAGCCCCTCCACTGGTAAAAGATTATCATCCCAAGGACCCTCCTTTTTCGGACTAGGCTGGATCACATAATAAGAGAGATGTTTAATTTTTGCATAATCTTTATTTTTCTTTATTAATTGTGTATTTTTTATTTTCTTTTATCTAACATTATAGTTAATATTTTTGTTTCATAATTGTGTGGTATTTTTATTTTCTCTTTATGTTTTTATCCCTTTTCCATTTATGTTTTACAAGGATGTTAGTCTATTATTGGATGGATCAAAATTAGAAGATCGTCCTACTCAAGAAAGTATCACTTAACCTTCTCACTTATTCTATATACTTATATTGTGTACATTGAGTACAATGTACAACATTAATTATGGGGAAGGCGTTAATTATTTGATTTTAATGATTTTCTTAAGCTTATTATAATCTTAGTTATTAAATTTTATGAACTGATATATTGACTTAATTGAAATCTATCCATCATTACTTTACTTCATTATTGAATATTGATTTGAATTAGTATGCAAAAGGATGATAG
>JANPWT010000008.1:43205245-43219907 GCA_024678245.1 Erythroxylum densum | reverse complement strand
CATGCTTAAAGTTTCTCAGCTCATCATCCATTAATAACACATTCTAATATCATAATCATCTATAACACAATTCATATTCAAAAACACTCATTTTATTTCATTTTCATATTTCTAATTTCCACTCAAGGTTCGGGGTCCAACATAGATGATCCATTAGATTCTCCACTGCCAGTTCCCAAAGACTAACCTCCAGCTGGACCAAATTTGCTCAGCAAAAGCACTAGTTGATCATACATCTCTTGGCTCATCCCCATACTAGGTTCTGTTGAAGTTCTTGAATTATCAACTTCATCACTCACAGCTATTGTCCCCTCAATATCACGAACATCTAGCTGTACATTAGCTACCGACCTCTTGCCCCTGTCCCATAATTTAGCACCATTCCCAGCTGGAGGATGAAACTTGAAGCATCTGGCTATGGAGTGTCCATAAAGCTTACAAAAATCACAAAAGAACTTAGATCGCTTACCATTAGGTGTAATGTCAAACACCATATTCTTATTATCAGACACTTGACATTGATTACCACTGTTATTATACTTTGGTTGATACATATTTGATTTCTGTTTTTGATATCCAACAGCAAAAGTAGCTCCGTCTGACAAAGTAACAGGTGATACTTCACAATCTCTTTGTTTCTCCTCTTGCAAGATCAGCCTATAGGCTTGACTTAGAGTAGGCATAGGCTGCATCATTAATATACTCCCTCTCGTTGTTTTAAAATCCTCATTAAGTCCTATGAGGAACTGTAGAAGCTGTTGATCCTCAAGGAATGTGTTCATCACATTAGCTGCGCCACAAGAAATACACACTGGTAACTCAACCAACCCAAGATATTCATCCCATTTTGTCTTAATCTGTGTGTAATAACTACTCACAGACTGATTTCCTTGAGAAATTTCTATCAACTCTTTCTGCGCCTGATATCTTCTTGGACCATTGGACTGTCCATACCTCTCCTTCAACTCATTCCAAATATCAGCTACAGATCTAAAGCTTAAAATGCTATTACCTATATCTAGCTCTATAGAGTGTAGAATCCAAGATATCACCAAATTATTACATCTTTCCCACTACATCTCCTGAACAGGTTCATTAATAGGCTTTGCATAAGTGCCTTTAAGAAAACCTAATTTATTCTTCGCAATCAAAGAAATCTCAACGGCCCTTTGCCACTTGTTGTTCTTCGCAAAGAAATCTCAAAGAAAACCTAATTTATTCTTCGCAAGACTATGAGTTGAATGATCAGAATTATGAGCGTACAATCACTATTAACATCAATTACAGTGGAAATTTGCGATTGAGCTTCAATTGACATATTTGAAGGAACTTCAATAGCAAATGCTCAGATTCAAGGTGTAACAATGTCGCAACCAAAAATCAATAACACATTCAAGGACGTAACAAAAAAATGTTGAAGAAATCGCACCTGGTCATGGCTCTGATACCATGATAAAATCTGAAGGTAGCAATGAACACAGGAACGAAGTTAAGCTCTCGCTCTGTAGAGAGGAAAATTATTATTTCTAGAATCTATATAAAAGAATCGTTTCAGCTCACTTAATAGAGCTATCGTCTTCGGTTAACCATCGAAGAAGAAGAAAAATTATCTAACACAAGTTGAGCTGGCAAGCTAAAAAACTAGAACCGAAAAATAAAATAAAAATATAAACAGAGAAAGGTGGGAAACAAGAATGAGCGTCAACAACCCTCGTCAAAGCTTAATCTACAAATTAGAATCTCCCTCTTGTTTTAATGTCAATGTAATTAAAAGCCTATCAAAAGCCATTCAATACTTACCAGTATGGTATTGACGTTACTTTTTTCCAGTGTCCTCCTGACCTAATATATAATACCTAATACTAGTATAATTAGATAAGCTAAGGGTTTGCAATCCCAACTAAGATCGATTCAGGATTATGAGATGATAAAAAGAGTTATTGCACCAAAAATAATCCTGAGTAATTTCCTCAAAGAAATCGTGTAATGAAAACAATTCTTATTTGACAATTTATTTAGGGAATAGTCACTTCAAAATGAATTATAATGAATAACATTTATTTAATTTAATTATTAATTTCTTTTGTGAATATAAATTTTATGGTAAAAATCAAAATTAATTTTTCTTTAGTAAAAGGAAGATGAAAATCATTATAAATCTAATAGATTTCGGACTCCATAACCATAAATTCTAATGTAATTGAGTGACACTACTATGATTAGTAATTCTAATTCAAGTATATGAAGTGATTTAGATTCGAAAAAAGTTAGATTGATTAATTTTATTTTTATAAATTTATAAAAACTTTCACCTCTCTTGTCTTTTCTAATATGAGATTCTCCTTACGTAAGATTTCACAATTCTAACTTTGGTATATACTAAAAAAAATTTAGAATGCAAATATATAATGAATTTATTGTAAACAACATCTTTACTAGTTAGGAGTAAGGTTGCATACTATTGAACTTCTCTAAAGTTGGCGTATTAGAGAGACTTTGACTAGGTTGCCTACTACTGGACTTCTTTAGATTCCACGTATTAGTGGGACTTTCACTAGGTCGTTGTTATTGTATATTCGTAAGAAAAACCAAGTATACTTTTATAATTATTTATATGAAACAATAGGTGATAAGATAATAATATGTTTGAAGAAAAAACATATATCACGTTTAATTATTATAAATATTTTATTCAAATAGTTATTGTTGTTATTATAATAGTTGTAGCCACAAACTTAACCTGTTGTTGTCTTCAATTATTTTGTATCAAGTTAAAAACAATGTCTTTTATTTGGCATTACTTTAAAAAAAACAAAATTATATTTAATTATATTTAGTGTTGATTTGCTAATTGATCAAATTTAATATATTTATAATGCTCTTATTACTAATTTTTGAATATTTTTAAGTAAAATTGACTCAAAAACATAATTTGTATTAAAATACAATGTTATTTTCATAATTTTGTAATATTTAGAATGCATATATGAATTATTTTACTAATTTTCATCATTAATATTAACCATTTTATGTCTTAACAGAAGTTTGCTTCTAAAACTATCTATTTTACCTTTCCCAGTGATAAAAACAAGAAGCAAAAAGGTCCTTTCGTTCAAATTTTATACTACCTACTTTCTTCTTGTCCCCTTTTTTTAAAAATATCTATAAAGATCTTTGTTTGAGCATGTATTTATTTGTGTATAAGAAATATAGCATTAATATAATATGCTCACTTAATTGATTATGTTGGGATAATAACTCAAGCCTTCAAGACTTCTACTATATGTAGATTCCTACTTTGTGTAAGTTTTCTTTCTTTATGTGACATTAAAAATCAGTTTTGTTATTTGGAAGGTCCAGATGCAAGTCGTTCTTACACAAAATGGATTGAAGAAAGCTTTGTCTGGCAAGAAAAAAAAACCTGCCAATATGTCAGACAAGGATTGGGAAGAATTGGTCAAAAAACCTTGTCTACTATTCAGTTATGCTTGACATGTGAAGTGCTCCAAGAAGTAGTCCATGAGACAATTGTTGTAGGACTTTGGTTGAAATTGGAGTTCCTTTATATGATGAAGAGTTTGGCCAACAAACTTCATCTCAAAGAATGTCTCTTTAAGCTCAAGATGTATGAAGGTACACCTGTCCCTTCTCATCTTGACGAATTTAATTCCATTATATGTTAAAATTGATGAGGATCAAACAATGATTTTTGTTATTTCACTACCTCATTTATGTAAACACTTTAAATAAATCATGCTTTTTGGTAATTGTGAAACTCTCTCTTTAAAAGAAGTTAAATTTGCTTTGCTGTCTAAAGAAAAGTTTGATGTTTACATTGAGAAGAAGGTTGAGGGTTTATCGGTTATAGGTAAAACTTTTAAAAAGGGAGAGAGCACTAAGATCCATAAAAAGTCTATATCTAAATCTAGAGGTAGAGATGCCAATATTACATGTAAATATTGCAAACAAATCAGACACAAGGTTTCAGACTGTTATAAATTGAAAAATAAACTCAAAAAATAAGGAAAAAATAAGGGTAATCAATTTGATTCTATCCCTAAGGCTACTATGGTTAATTCTAATTCAAGAAGTGATGTTCTTTTGGTTGTTCAAAGCGAACAACGATCCAAAGATGAATGCATCTTAGACTTCAGTTGTACTTTTTATATGTGTCCTCACAGGGATTGGTTTGCCACCTATGAAACTGGTAAGGGTGTTGTGCTTATGGGTAATACTGCACAATGTGATGTGGTGGGAAAAGATACAATCAATATCAAAAGCCATGATGGTGTTGTTAAAACCCTCTCTAATGTTCATCACCTTCCTAATTGAAATTTTACTTGGTACACTTGAGTCTCTTAGGTGTAGGTACTCCTCTATAGGTGGAGTCATAGAGGTGTGATGTAATCTTGTAATTTTTAAAGGAAAATGACACTACAAGAAAAGTATGAAATATAGACGAAAAATTAGTTACAGAAAGAAGACGTGGCAAATTACTGACGAAAATATTACATCCGTCGATAAATTTATCTGAAAAATGGAAAAGGTGTGAAAAATAAAGGCAAATTTATCGACGAGCCTTTCCATCAGTAATATAGTTGGCAATTGTGTGTCGTCTTCCATCGTGGAGGCTCGAACTTTTTATGAAAACAACATTGTTTTGAAAAGTAACCACACGACGTCATTTTGTTACACTTGTCAATCCTTCAGCAACAAAACAACATCGTCTTGTTACACTTTGTCCTCTTTATGTGTTGCAGGGCTCTGCTATTATTGGTACTGTTGATGTTACCTCATCTAAGTCTCACCAAGATGCCACCAAGATGTGGCATTATCGCCTAGGCCATATATGTGAGGAAGGTACGCAAATCTTACATAAGAGGGGTCTATTGAGCCAGAGTTCAAGTAATATGGAGTTTTGTGAACATTATGTCTTTGATAAACAGATTAGAGTAAGTTTCTCGTCCATAGGAATTCACAAGACTAAAAGTAATCTAGATTATATTCTTTTTGACAACCTATGCAAGAAGGAAGGCATCATTAGACACCACAATTTGGTTGGTAAACCTTAGCAAAACGAAGTTGATGAGCATATAAACTGTACTCTATTGGAGAAAGTTCGATGCATGCTTTCTCATTATAAGTTAGGATGTGAGTTTTGGACTGAGGTGGCTACTATTGCATACTATCTTGTCAATCGTTCTCCACATTATTCTCTAGATATAAAAATCCCAAATGAAGTTTAGTCTAATAACCCTGTTGATTATTCTAATCTTGGTGTTTTTGGGTGTCAAGTTTATGTTCATGTCAATGAGGGCAAGTTTGAGCCCCGTGCTATTAAATGTGTCTTCTTAGGTCACGGGGAAGGAGTTAGAGGTTATCGTGTTTATTATCCTAACCCTAAATATCATAAGATTTATCATAGTTGTGATGTAACCTTTCATGAAGATGCTAAATTTTCTTCTAAGCAAGATCCTATGTTGTCTTATCCTTATGCAGATGATCAAGCTAGTACAAGGGAGAAGGTGGAGTTTGTCGTCCCTACTACTCCTTCTAAGGAGACAGTCCTACTTACTTCTGAGTCTTAGGAAACTCAGACTGATGTCACTGTACAAGTTGATCCACCACCAGTGCAACCTAATAATGCGTTGGCCAAAGATAGTCCTAGGAGATAGACCCAAGCCAGCGAGATTGCAGGACTATGATTATGATCCTTTGTATTATGCTTTAGTTGTTGCACAAGAATTTGACACTTATTCTGAGCCAAAGAATTATTTTGAGGCTATTTCTAGTGTGAATGTTGGGAATTAGATTGGTGCTATGCAGGAAGAATTTGAAAGTCTTCAACAAGATGCCACCAAGATGTGGCATTATCGCCTAGGCCATATGGGTGAGAAAGGTGTGCAAATCTTGTGCAAGAGGGGTATATTGAGCCAAAGTTCAGGTAATATGGAGTTTTGTGAACATTATGTCTTCGGTAAACATATTAGAGTGAGTATCTCTTCTCTAGGGATTCACAAGACTAAAGGTATCTTGCATTGCTTCTGAGGAGTTAGAAGGTATATGTTGACCATTATTGATGATTTCTCCTGTAAGATTTGGGTGATTTTCCTAAAGAAGAAGAATGAAGTTCTTCCCACTTTTAAGGAGTGGAAAACCTGATCGAGAACCAGAAAGGTAGGAAAATTAAGCGGTTAAGGACTAAAAATGGTCTTGAGTTCTGTGAAGATGCTTTTGACGACCTATGCAAGAAGGAAGGCATCATTACACACCATGCTTTGGTTGGTAAACCTTAGCAAAATGGAGTTGATGAGCATATAAATAGTACTCTATTAGAGAAAGTTTGATGCATGCTTTCTCATTCTAAGTTGGGATGTGTGTTTTGGGCTGAGGTGGCTATTATTGCATACTATCTTATCAATCATTCTCCATATTGTTCTTTGGATTGAAAATTCCCAGAAGAAGTTTGGTCAAATAACCCTGTTGATTATTCTAACCTTCGTGTTTTTGGGTGTCCTATTTATGTTCATGTCAATGAGGGCAAGTTAGAACCTTAGGCTATTAAATGTGTCTTCTTAGGTTACGGGAAAGGAGTTAAAGGTTATTGTGTTTATTTTATTGACCCTAAATATCATAAGATTTATCATACTATATTTTTTTCTAGGCAAGATCATATGTTGTCTTCTCCTTGTACAGATGATCAAGCTGAGATATGGGAGAAGGTGGAGTTCGTCGTCCCTTCTACTCCAGTCCTACTTACTTTTGAGTCTTAAGAAACTCAGACTAATGTCACTGTACAAGTTGATCCACCACTAGTGCAACCTGATAATGTGTTGTCCTGAGATCATCCTAGGAGACAGACCCAACTGCCAACGAGATTGCAGGACTATGATTGTGATCTTTTTTCTTATGCTTTAGTTACTACATAGGAGTTTCACACTTATTTTGAGCCAAGGAATTATTATGAGGCTATTTCTACTGTAAATATTGGGAATTGGATTTGTGCTATGCAGGAAGAAATTGAAAGTCTTCATAAGAAGGAGACTTGGGATTTGATGAAACTTCCTAAGGTAAGCGTTCTATTAGTTACAAGTGGATCTTGAAGCTCAAAGAAGGCATCCCTGGTGTTGAAGCAAGAGATATAAGGCTCGATTTGTTGTACATGGTTTTGATCAATATGAAGGAGTTGATTTCAATGAGGGATTCTCTCCCATTGTTCATCATACCTCTATTGGTGTACTATTATCTCTTGTTGCTCTTCATGACCTAGAACTTGAACAAATGGATGTGAAAAATGCGTTCCTACATAATAATCTTAAAGAAGAAATTTACATCCATCAACTCGAGGGTTTTATGGTTCAAGGAAAGGAGGACCATATTTTTCATTTAAAGAGATCTTTGTATAGTCTTAAACAATCTTCGGACAGTGGTATGAGAGGTTTGACTCTTTTATGATTGGGTAAGGCTACTCTAGAAGTAGCTATGACAATTGTGTGTCTTTTCAAAAGCTCCCTGATGGTTAATTCATCTATCTTTTTCTTTAAGATGATGACATGTTGATTGCGGCGCCTAGTAAGGCTTTGTTGATAGGTTGAAGGCCCAACTTAGCAGTAAATTTGATATGAAAGACTTGGGTGCTACTAAGAGGATTCTTGGGATGGAGATTATTCGGGATCGTCAAGCAGGTAAACTTATGCTCTCTCAAAGGGAATATATTCAAAAGATGATTGACAAGTTCAATTTAGCTCACTGTAAACTCGTTAACACTCCACTGGCTACACACTTTAAATTATCTGTTGAATAATTCTTGTCTACTAATAAAGCTAAGGAATGTATGTCTCGCGTTCCGTACTCTAGTGCTATTGATAGCTTAATGTATGCTATGGAATGTACCCGATCAAATTTGGCTTATGTTGTTAGTGTTATATCTAGGTACATGCATAATCCTGGTAAGGAGCACTAGGAAGGTATAAAGTGGATTGTTCACCACTTAAAGGATTCTAGTAAGCTTAGCTTGGTCTTCGACAAAATTCATTCTGATCTCGGTGGTGTAGTTGGCTATGTTCACGTCGACTATTGTGGTGACTATGATCAGAAAAGGTCACTTTCATCTTATATTTTTACTCTATATGGTTCAACTATCAGCTGGTATTCTTCTCTACAGTCCATTGCAGCATTACCAACTATTGAAATGGATTATATTTCTACTACTAAAGGAGTTAAAGAAGTTATTTGGCTCCAAGGTTTGGTGAAAGATCTTGGTCTACAACAAGATGTCTTTGTTGTCTTCTCTAATAGTCAAAGTATCATGCACCTCATGAGAAATATAAGTATCACTTTAATACTAAACATATTGAAGTTCGACGCCACTTCGCTTGGGATACTATTGAAGTGGTAAAGTTATTGTTGAGAAGGTTCACAATGCTGAGAAACCTGCTGATATGTTGACCAAGTCATTATCTATTGCTAAGTTCAAGCATTGCCTGGACTTAGCCAATATTCTTGATACTTGAGCGCCCTTCAGGAGTTGCGGTGAAGAGAGTTCCAACTTTCAGTCTTGTGTCAAGGTGGAGATTTGTTAGGATAATGGCCCAAGCTTTCAAGACTTTTACTCTGTGTAGATTCCTACTTTGTGTAAGTTTTCTTTCCTTATATGACACTATTTCAAATTCTTACTCTGTTTAAGTTTCCTACCCTAGGATTATACTACTATATAAGCACCTTTTAGGGGTCCTTTTAAATATAATATTAGTGTACTCTTCATTAGTCCTATGGTTTGTGAGGGAGAGAAACACTTGTAATTTTTCTTCTTAACATAGTGCATATTTTCGGGCTCTCATTGCCCCGTGAATTTTTCTCCCGATACTCAAGTTTCCCACGTAAAAAATTCTTTATGTGCTTCTACCATTTTCCTTATTTACTTGATTGATTTCATTGCTTCTGCGACTACTAACACAACAGATTCTACTTGGTATATAATTGAAGAAAAAGTTATTTAATTGTTCAAATAAATAGCCGTTTATATTTTTTATAATTTGATCTTAAACAAATCTTCCATTCCCATTCATTATTCCTATAAAACTTGGATACTACAAAATTTAGTATTAACGATATGGATGATTAAGAAAGGATCAATGTCCTTTGCTGATACCAACTTCTAAGTTTTCACATCTAATTCAAATTAAACTTCTACAATTATTTAGTAACTTTGCATATGTTCGACAATATTTATACATTGGATATCATTTATGTGTGAAAAGAAATAAAAACATTTATTCATGCACCTTCTGTCAGAGACTTATTAGACAATATAATCAATATAAAGTAAAGTCAATAACAATTAATATTAATTACATAAACTTAAATTAAGTTTTTCAGCCAAAAAATAGGCTACATAAAATCAAAATAATTTTTATGTTATCCCCAAAGCAATAGTAAATAGATTTCTTGTATAAATTCTCAATTTTTAAGAGGAGAACTTAAACATTATTTGTATAATTAATAAAAATGTAAAATTTCAATCAACTTTTATCAATTTTTTAATTGTTACAAATCCAAAATGAAAGACTCTGATTTTCTAAATAAAAAATAAGAATAAATTGTTTTTAACTATGATCCATCATAGACATAAATAAAAAATGTATAATAGATATCCATACGGTTGATTTATTAATATTTGGTTCCTGTTAAGCATACGATAACATAAGCACGCAACAAAAATTAATAATGCATGAGGAAATTAATTCTTTTTTTTTTAGCCCATGAGGTGTCCTAGGAGGGTCCCAACTGTGAGAAGGCACTTTTAAGCTATCCATTTCTAGACTAATCCCCGTTCGCACTAGGTCAGCCCATAAGGGATAAAGTGCAGGCCAAACAGATTTCTCTATTCCCAATACTCGAACTCGAGACCTCTGGTTAAGGGATGAAAGTGGAAATTAATTCTTTTGGCTGTTGTATATGTGAAAGATCAAAAGTTTTTCCCTTACTCAATAAGAAATGAGACTTAATGTAAACTAAAAACTAAAAAAAATACGTATGTCCTTACAAGAAATACGTGGGAACATAGGTAAAATTGGCATGCTAAAAAATATGAACACTTTATCAACACGGTTCAACAAATATTTTTAAAGCCTATTTTGTCTTTTTTGCGGCAACTGGTTGTTCTAACGCCTGTCTGGACTGAAGCAGGCCTTATAGTCCCTCCCACCAAGAAGACATAGTCACTTTTAACCAGTTTGACTATTTCTCTTCCTCTCTGTCTTTCTTTGTCTCACTCACTTTGCGATCGCTACTTGTTATAATGGAGATCGATCAGCCTAGCCAAGAAAATCCTGACAAGGTCAGCCCATATGTAGCTGTAGCCAGCCAAGCAAGGTCCTACGGGTGCACGTTCTGCAAGAGAGGTTTCTCTAATGCGCAAGCCCTAGGTGGGCACATGAATATTCACCGTAAACAGAAGTCAAAGCTCAAGTTCTCCCCAATCGACTCACACCAAGATTTGGATAGTTCAAGAGTTGCTCCATCTTTTCTTTCCAAGAAAGATGCGATGTCTAGCAAAGATGAAAGAAGTTCAGCCAATCTGCGTCAGGTTCTTGGTAAAGAAAGTGAGGCAAGTTATGATATGGAAATCACCCACGTTAGAGCAATTCGGGAACTGCCTTTATTCGTGGATAAACCCTTTAGTAAAGGTCCACAAAAACCAAACATTCAAGTTCATGCTATCCCTAAAATGGGTTTATTATTATCAAGACATGGCCTGCCAAATTCAGAGTTGGATCTTGAGCTTAGACTGGGAACTGAAACTGACGATTCATCATTTACGAATGGTACCAAAAGATTCTTTTGACTTTGGTTCCCACACAAGTGTTGCTTATGTCTACCTATCCATTCTGATTATAGGGTTCTATAGTACATATGGATCTTCATGGATGCGTTACTAATTACTATACACCTCTTGTTTGAGACATTTAGCCCAATAGTTAAGGTCTTGTGTGTTTGCAGTGCAGTTATATATCTACAGATATATATACATGTTATGGTTTATCTCTAGAAGAGAAAACATGCTAAGTTCATGTTCTTTATGTATTTATCATTTTTGAGATTGGCATATTTTATCATGAAGTTGTCTGACAATATATCGATATTAGTTTTTATTAACATTAATAAATGATAATCTTATTCAACCTGAAATAATTCTTTGTGGAATTAGCTTATTGATCATTCCCACGGAAGAGAGAACTGTGAACCCTGGTGTTATAGTTTAATCAGGCATCTACGGAGAATTCTCTTGAAGTGTTCAATTTGAAACCCTAAAATCATCCAACTATTATTTAGAACATGGCTTTCATGCTTTACTCCTAAAGTTGGCGGCCTAGAGTCATGTATAAGTTAACTAAGGGTAGTAACCACAAGTTCCCAACAAATCAGTTGCATGTTTCAGCAAAAGTCACAAGTTCTTTTGTTGTTCCTTCGCACATTACCTACAATTTGATATTGGTCCGACAACAACTACTATCGTGAATTGGAATTTTTTCTTTCTGTGCCTTGCTCCACTTCTATCAAGTTTTTGGACAAACGTTTTCTTGTATAACCCTTAGAACATACATCTTATCTCTAGGACAAGAAAAAGATACCTGGTTTCTTTATGAATATAAGCATCACCATAGCACACTTCACAATCTTGAAGAGTCATTCTGATCTACTTAGCACTTGAAATTGTCAATCCGATATCGTCAATGCTACCAATTTAAGTTTTGAATGAGACCATTTCCTTAACTTTTCTATTAGATAAGCTTTGTTGTGTAGCAAGCAACTCAATTTCTAGATACAGCTCGGAGCCAATACCCACCAAGAAACTGGAATTTGTCGTGAATGCTGAGAATATGCATATGTCCACCATATACGCCTCTAAGCGAATTTTGTAGTCTAACGAAGGACAACTATGGCGACTAGTTCTTATGCATAAGAAACTGACCAGTGGTTCTCTTGTTCTTTTGTTATTTGGATAGTCTTGAAGCTTTTTATGTGCATTAGTATGAAGTCTGGCAATTGGCATCAACGACATACAACTAGTGCAACTACGCATTCACATCAGAAGCATTCCAGCTAATAATCATCAAGGACATATATATATATACCTCTATTAGTTATGGATCCTATCTCTATTTAATATATTTGTACTACAAATTGGGAAGATAAATTCTCTTTTATAGTCTTACCTGCTTCGAATTTATTTAAGAGATTGAATTTACGATCTTTTTATTCATTCTTCTGATGATCTTCTGGTCATCAGAAAATATAGAACGTACGTATGGATTCCATGTTTTCCGAGGGAAGAGTCGAATCTCAAGCAATTAGATGGAAGTGAGAGTACCTGCTATTGCATGACAACGTCTTTAAGTGAAGATCTTTGAATTGTGACAAGGAGTATCTATCCTTTAAACTACTATTAGTGCTCTCCGTTACAATTACTTCTTTTTTCATAAGGATTAAGGATTGTACATTTGCACTGGGGTTTTTATGCCTTTTTTTTTGGGTCTTTTTACCAAGGTAAAACATATAAGTATTTTTGTAATTTTATTTATTTAAAGAATACTCTTATAATTTATAATTATTAAAATAATAATTTATGATATTAACAATCCTAAAATTTTACTATTAATATTTTAATAGAGTTTAATATTAAAATTAAACCACTTATTATTTAAACTTTGTCATATATACTTAACGTTTAATGATATAACAGTTTATCATAATTTCATTAAAAGTTTTTTTTAACATTTTTAACACTATAAGACTTTTTTTAAACAATTTTAAATCATAAAATCTTTTTAAAAGAAGTAAAATCACCAAAAAAAAAACGTCCACTTGGTGATTGTTATGTGTACACTTTAAAGCCTACAATTTGACTGTGCTCCAAAAGTTGAAATTGATATGCGATTCTATACTTCATCTTATTTCGCCTGGAAGGTGATTATGAGGAAAAAAACAACACTTGTAGAGACCGGTCTTAGAAGTTAACATGCATTCTTAAGTTGGGTCTTTCTTAGAGAAATACCAGGGATAAACATCTTTTCTAATTCACTTAGTAGAGTTTATGCACTAATACTAGATCTTAGTCCACGTGATATTTTTAGTATTAGTATTAGCGAAGTGTTGAAAGCCTGGTATGTTATTGGTCTGCTTATTACCTTGAACTTACTTATCAAGAAGCCCTAGTATTAGAGTTCATTAATAGTATTAAAAAGGGTGTGATCAGACAAATAAAAAGTTGTAATGAAATTTATACATATTTGGGCGCTCCATTTTAGTTTTCTACATGGGTAAGTTATATTTACTAATAAACAATCTAGCCCTCTTCGTAGAAATATAAGATAGGCTCCACGTTCATGCATACATGGGAAAGATACTTATACACGCCATAATGATAGCACGCCTCCCTATAGGCCATGTCATAATCTAGCAACATCATTATTTTGGTTCAAAAGATTAGTTACTATTGATGCTAAGTCTAAAAATGTTTGTTCTTGATGTCAATTTTAAAGATGCAACATATGAGAGGAAAGAAAAATCATAAGAAAACAAAAAATAAGACAAAAAGAAAGTTAAGGTTAATAAATTGTAAGTAAATAAATCATGCCTAATAATAGTATCAAAATCTTGATCGAATATATTTGTAAGTGTACATAATTAAGAATAAAGAGTATCGACAGACTATATTACTATATATATGAATATTAGTTAAATAACATAATTAGAGAAATGATATTTAATAAAAAACAATTAATTTGTTAAACTCAAAATAATAAAATAATTAAGTTAGTGCGAAGAAATCAAAAAGATAAACGTTAAGGCTTCAAAGTTCACTTATGTTGAATTTCAATAATTATACAAGATTAACTATCTAAGTTGAAATAACAACTAACCTAACCCTTTCTCGAGATACATAGGTACATCGAATTACGTAATTACCACCTCTTGATGTACATTTTAACCTAATCAAACTCATTAAGCATGGATATCACAATAATCTATGATACTTTTCATTCTCTATAATGAAGTTGTTTATTCTCCTAATGCACTGATCATATATCACCTTTTGGTCCTTCATACATTTTCTAAAATTGTATCTATAATGATCAAACGTAAATCTAACATTAAGATCAAAGAGAATAAATTCAATCAATAAATAATCAAATTATGCATTAATAATTTAAGAATCCATTCTAAGCTACATTGTAGCATATCACTCCCATAAAGCATATGTCCAAACATACCAAAGGATATCTGAAAACATACTCTATGAAAATGGTACATTAGGACAATCAAACTAGCTCATTAAAGGCATCAAACATATCATAAGCGTACTAGATGTTCATTTCTTCCCATTTCATTCACAAACATAAAAGACATATGTCATTACAATTCACAATCCAGATATACATTACATGTTAGCCCCAAAAAAAATTTTTAAATTAGGCATGATTAGACTAATTAAGAAATTGAGTTAACATTAATTAAGATGATAGGAATTAAATATGATAGTATTAAATAACATATGACATTAATTAGCATGTAGTAACATAAATGAGATAGGTGAAGAATTAATGGAATTAAATGGGTTAGTTGGTTAGAGAGGTTAAGTGTATTAATGGTCAAATGG
>JANPWT010000008.1:43159144-43203331 GCA_024678245.1 Erythroxylum densum | reverse complement strand
TATTATTAAGATTTTTGAAAACATGGTTAATGTAAACAGTAAACTAGTAAAGTGTACAATACAACTGTATAATATACAAATATGGAGTATTTTGCAATTTTTAAAAATTTTAGGAACTATTTCATAATTTTAAAAAATTCCCCAAAACGATTTCTGATATCGACCGATATCAGTACAGTTCCGTTCTAAAGCTCAATCTGATACCGAATTCAGTACGGTATTCATAAATTTACTGGTAACAATGCAAAATTTAGGGAATTACGCAGCCTTATCCCTCTTAAATAAAGTGGCTATTTATGATAAATGTATATCTCCGCATCAATTATAAAAGGGCAAATGGGAAATTCAAAGACAATGTTTGTCAAATTTGAGAAAAGGACCAAGTTACCCATCTGCATTGTCCATTTGTCCTTATCGGCATAATAATTTAATTTCGGTGAGTCCTCTCGGAGGGTAAAAAGCGCAACAGAGTAAAATGTCAAAAAGAGAATTGGGTTGTGCCAAAATCTCAATTGTCTGATATAAATACAGACGTCTGCAGTCTTTAGATTCTGAAACAGCCTTCGTTTCACGTATCTCTCTTAGGCCCACCACTGAAGCCTCCGACCTCGGATTTTCGGGGGCCAGCCTAACACCGTAATCTGTGTCAAGATCGGACTGTTTCCGGTAAATTCTCTTTCTGTCTAACTCTTTCAAAATCCGCCAACCGTTACTGATATCAGAAAGCTCACTTACCTAGAAAGACGCTCACGCCAACTCCATCTCTACACTTAAGTGAAGTGGAGACCGGCGTTTGGGAATTGATTCTTTGTGTCGTTGATTGTCTCTCTTTTCTTTTACTTTCAAAAACATCTCTACAAATGGTGTCCTTTCTCTTCGTTTCGGTTCATTCCTTTACGCAAGGCTTAATGGGGCATGCTTCTTTTGCGCTGAAACTGACGGTTTTGGGGCTTTTTTGTGCGACCCTTCACGCTACTTTGGTTTTTGTTGATCCGCGTTGTATTTGAATCAAAGATTGTTCCTTTCCTGCCAAATTATGTTTTTGTTGTAATCTTATGGTTGTTTACTTATGTCCACAAACAAGGTCTCTCTATCTTCTTCTTCTAAATACGATGCCTGCGGTAAATCATAGACGAAAATTTGATTCTTCTGGTTACGTTATTCTTCTTGTTTAAGCTCTTGCTGTGAAATTCCAATGCTGTTCATATGTATAATGGTGGTATGGATACATCCTTTTTTTTGTCGGTTTTCTAGAAGAGATGGTTTGCCATCTCATACTGTGCTGGGGGGCAATTGATCATCAATTCCTAGATTAATTTCAGTTTCTCAAAATAGGTAACAGGGGGTCTTCCTAGCATAGTAGATAGCTCTTTTGCAATAATTTTGATTGTACATTTTTCCATTTAGTTCAAAACTTTCGGATCTTTCTGCTTTTCATTGTGTGCTTGTAGCTTGAGGCTGGTTCAGGTGCTTAAACTGAGGTTTGTTTTGCTTTCTTTCAGAACATGAGTAGCTTAGTTGAGAGGCTTCGTGTCAGGTCAGAACACAGGCCAGTTTATAACTTAGATGAATCAGACGATGAAGCAGATTTTATATCTGGAAAATCTGGACATACTCAGCAAAAAGTTGAGAAGATAGTCAGGAATGATGCGGTTGTTTCTTCTCTTCCTTCTTTATGTGCATTCTTATCTTTATTTTCCTATTTTACTTTCCCTTATTTCCTTAGTCCTATTCGTCTAGTTCTTGATTCTTAAATTCCTTTTATGGCCTCGATGACCTTGGATGCTTGAAAGCTAATAGATGATGTCATTGAGCATTTGCTACGGTTTGATTTCTTATATTTTGTTGTTTGCTTGAGGCTTTTGTGCATTGTTCAGTAATTATACTTTGCATATATTGCATTTCGTTTGTTGTTTGAAATATTCTTACCTCCTTTTTCTTCTTTTCTTCCTTTCAATGCGGATATTGCAGCATCTTGTATTTACACGAATTTTCTCTGTAGTAGTTCAACTTGTGGATATTGTTATTCTTACTTTGGTCACTTTGTTTAATTCTTTGTTTGCATCTTCAAGAAAGAAAGTTCCTGCCAATCATGCGGAGAAGATGGAAATCTCCTTAACTGTGAAACTTGTACCTATTCATACCATCCCAAGTGTCTACTTCCGCCATTGAAAGCTCCATTTCCTGTAAACTGGAGGTGCCCTGAATGTGTATGATTCTGTGAAACCTTTAGGAACTATGGTCTCATTGCTCAGTTCAATAAGTTCTTTCTAGTGCCTGACAGGTGATGTTTCGGTGTGCAGGTTAGTCCATTGAGTGACATTGAAAAGATATTAGACTGTGAAATGCGCCCCACTGTAGCTAATGATGGAGATGCGTCTAAACTTGGTTCAAAACAAATATTTGTAAAACAGTATCTTGTGAAATGGAAGGGATTGTCTTATCTACATTGCACTTGGTAATTTCGTGAACCTTGTTTATCCTTATGCTATTCTCTAGTGAAGTCCTTGTTTCTATGTTTGTGGACCTGTTACCTGGCTTCTTGAACACCTCCTGCTCCCCTTTTACAGGGTACCAGAGAAGGAATTTCTAAAGGCATTCAAGTCACATCCTCGTCTTAGGACTAAAGTAAACAACTTCCATCGCCAAATGGAATCAAATAATAATTCTGAGGATGAATTTGTGGCAATCAGACCTGAATGGACAACTGTAGATCGAATTCTTGCTTGCAGGTCTAGCAATCTGGATCCTATTTCATGCCTATTCTCATACAGATATATGGTTATGTTTTATGTATTTTATGATCTAAAAAATGAGTTTCTAACTTCTAGTTGATATAGAAGTGTTATTATCTTGTGAGGGTTGTAAAGCAATTTTCGTGATGAATACAACCTCTTTTACATCTACAGGAAATTTAAAGGCAATATGCAGTATGATTTTATGATTATGCTTTATGTTATGATCATATTTTGCAAATATAATGATAACATGGTATTAGACTATTGCAAAAGACTGGGTTGCTTATAGTTTTAACCATTGACATTGCTGTACTGTGGACTGTTTAGTTGGCCTTATCTGCTGCTTTAGTGTCTACTATTCAAGAAGTATATGGACTCTGTAGGGTTGATCAACTTCATCTTGCTGTCTGCTTCTGCAAATGTATGGTCATTCTGTCTGGCAGGATTTTGTACCCTGGCAAAACTTTTTTAGGATGGAGCTTTAGGTTGATAAGTTGTATTTCATTTATTTTATTCTATGCATGGAAGAAAACAAAAATCTTCCTTATTCATAATATCAGTTATGAGAGAGAGTAGGCTGAACTTAGTTGACTGGGTCACTATGAATTACTTGGTCTGCTGATGTGTCATCATTTACTTTGCTTCCCTATTCTTGCACTATTATATTACTTTCACGATGACGCTGCGTTTAAAATTCGTTCTGAATCTGCAGGGGAGATGGTGAGGAGAGGGAATATCTTGTGAAGTATAAGGAGCTTTCTTACGATGAATGCTATTGGGAGTTTGAATCGGACATATCTGCTTTTAAGCCTGAAATAGAAAGGTTTAATAAAATCCAGTCCAGGTCTCGCAAACTAAATAAACAGAAGAGCAGTGTTCGAGATGCCTTTGATTCCAAGAAAAGACAGAAAGAATTTCAGCATTTTGAACATAGTCCCGACTTTCTTTCAGGAGGTGCTATTTTTTTTTTCATGCAACCTAGTAAAACTGGTGTATGTGCACGTTCTATTTAGTTTCTTGGTGAATTCCTGACTTCTGTTGTTATTAATATTGAAGGCTCACTGCATCCCTATCAACTGGAAGGATTAAACTTCCTACGCTTCTCATGGTCCAAGCAAACTCATGTAATACTTGCTGATGAAATGGGTCTTGGTGAGTCTCCCCCTATCTAATCCAGTCTGCAATCTTTCACAGGTTTCTTGTGCATTATGCATTATTTCTTCTTTTGGATTTCAGGGAAAACAATACAAAGTATTGCATTTTTGGCCTCTCTCTTTGAGGAGAAATGTTCCCCACATTTGGTAGTGGCTCCACTTTCAACGCTGCGCAATTGGGAACGCGAATTTTCTACATGGGCTCCACAAATGAATGTTGTATGTAAATTGGGGGTTGCTATTTATTTCATTTATTAGCTGGAACAAAAAACATACTGTATTTAAGTGTTTCCATTTTTCAGGTTATGTACTTTGGCTCAGCACAGTCTCGTTCTGTCATAAGAGAATATGAGTTCTACCATCCGAAAAATCACAAAAAGATTAAAAAAAAGAAATCTGGTCAGGTTGTTGGTGAAAGCAAACAGGACAGAATAAAATTTGATGTGCTCCTAACTTCTTATGAGATGATTAATTTGGATACAGGAGTCCTGAAACCAATAAAATGGGAAAGCATGGTAATACTTTTCAGGTGTATGATCGTTTTTCTAGTTTGTAGAATGCTCTTCCTCCTTGACGCTGAACTTTATATGTAGATTGTTGATGAAGGCCATCGTCTAAAAAACAAGGATTCAAAATTGTTTCTCTCATTGAAGCAGTATTCTAGCAATCATCGTGTTCTTTTGACTGGAACTCCTCTTCAGGTTTGTCTCCAAATTATTGCTATGGAGTTGTATATTACATATTTACTGGAAAACAGTATTTACAGGTTGTAAGTACTAATTGTTTCGTAAAGTTTTAATTGTCAAAGAATTCTTTACTTAGAAATGCTGTGTGTTTATAATGTTTCTGAGCTATAGGCTGTGCTTTTAGTTTTGACTACTTAATTTGATATAATTTTCTTTTTCTTTCATATCATGGATAGTTCCTTTGGGTATTTTGCTGATAAGGACGGCTGTTGTGCAAATATTCTATTTTGAGGGCATTAAATGTGTGTATCATGCAACATAATCCTTGATGATCTCCTTGATTGTAGCTAGAATTATTTCAAGTGCCAACTTTATTGACTTGTTTAAACACTCTTGTTACCGTCATCTGATCCTCGTATCTAGTTATTGTTTGATGAATGCCTACGCAAACCATGCAAAGCAGGTCCCTGATATCTTGAAATATGAATTACTTCTCATTCATGATCAAAAGAAAAAGTTCACAGAAAACAAAAATATGTATCAGATACATGTTATATAGATAGAGAGTATTTGCATGATATGAAATTAGCTCATCAAATTGACAATGTACTTTTGTATGAGCCTGGGGACATAGGTTAAACATGAAGAGGCAGGGTATTTCTATTCATCAACAAATTTTAGCTCCTTTCAAGAACAATACTGGCATTATTTATTCCATTTATCCTTTAAAATTGTTGGACTAATGCGTTTGCTTACATCTAGGATTAGTTACATGTTATATCATTGATATGAATCTTTCTGCAATTAAAGTTTTCCGAGTGTGTATTTTGTGTGTTTCTCTGGGATCTGCAATTAAAGTTTTCCAAGGGAGTATGTATTCTGCGTGTTTATCTGGGATTGACGGTTGGCATGCTTGACCATACATTCAATATAAATAGGAACTTTGTGTAACCTAGGTGTTTTGTTTTATCATCAAAATAAATATTCACTTAATTTGTAAGAATACAGCTTTCTTTGTTTGTTTAAAGTAAATGTTTTCTCAAATATGCTTGTTGCACTCTGGTAATCATTTTGGTGCTTTCTCAGAACAATCTTGATGAACTTTTCATGCTCATGCACTTCCTGGACGCTGGAAAGGTTAGTATCATGGAGACTTTTGGGTGAGAATTTAATTGGAGCAGGAATATGGGCAGTGAGGGGTTACCTCAAGGGCCTCTTTGTGTGTAATGCTGTTTCATTCATGCAGTTTGCAAGTCTTGAGGAGTTTCAGGAAGAGTTCAAGGATATAAATCAGGAGGAACAAATTTCAAGACTTCATAAGATGCTGGCTCCTCATCTTCTTAGGAGTATAATCTCAAACTGTTCTCATTTGATTGCTTAGATCATCAAACACTTGTATTACAGCATTTCTTGCTTGAAGCTTATGGCGCTGCTACATTTGTTCTTTATTACCTGATGCCAAAATTGACTTCACTACATTTTGTGGCAATAGTTTGATAATTTAATGCTTTGATTGAATAGAAATTTAACCGAGTTGAATATTGTGGTCATTTCTAGGAAATGATAACTATTGTTTAGTTATCACTTCCTGAACTTTTCATGGTGTCCTAGTTTTCGTTAAATTGTAATTCTGGCTTTTATTTACGTAGTTCGTTACTGATGATATACTATGCATCTTGCAGAAATCCTTTGTGATTTTTTTTCTCTGACACTTTAATGATTTACTTGACCTTTTTAACTTTTCAAATGTGATAATCTATAGAGATGAAATGAACTTTTTCTTCTTTTGAGTGGCTGAAGTTTTTGTAGATGTTTTGTCTTTGCAGATAATTACCAAATGCATTTTACTCCTTAGTCAAATGGGGATACATGAATGCTAAATGATTTGAAGATAAAGTCTAGTTTGTTCTTTTCTTGGATGTAGACAGAAATATTTGGACTTCCCTTAGGGAAAAAATTTAAAATCAACTGAATGTATTAAATGGATTTAAATTGTTCAGTTATTTGTCTCTGTTGATAATTTTAAGGCTTTGTCGATACTGAAATTGTTGCTAACTGTATTTTCCTTCGCTAGCTAAGTCTATATTGCCAGTGTGGTTATTAGTTGTACTTCTTTAGTTCATATATCTTCACACATTGATTAATTATAATGTTTAGCGGACCATTAAGTCAAAATTCCTGATGCTTCTGTAGGGGTAAAGAAGGATGTCATGAAAGAACTTCCACCTAAGAAGGAACTCATTCTACGTGTTGAACTAAGTAGCAAGCAGAAAGATTATTACAAGGCCATTTTAACTCGTAACTATCAGATACTAACTCGACGTGGTGGTCCACAGGTATAATTTCCATTGTCTGTTGGATGCAGCTTATTTACCATTCTCTGACCTGACATATGTTTGCATTTGATTTGCCAGATTTCTCTTATCAATGTTGTTATGGAACTGCGCAAGCTCTGTTGCCATCCGTACATGCTAGATGGTGTTGAACCTGATATAGAAGATCCTAGTGAATCTTACAAGTACCAAGTTTATTTTATTTGCAGTTTTCAAATGTGTGATTTTTTTTGGGTGGGGGTTTGATGTGGGGTTGTTTGCATCTACTTTTCCGGGTCAATGGCTGGAAATACATGTGCATGGCCTTATGCACGTTTGCAAATTTAATTATTAGTATGTATAATGAGGTACTGAACTGTGTTTTTGACACAAGGACATTAATATAATTTGATGAACTTTATGTAGCTAATGTGGCCCAAATGATTTTGTGGCTATTATTATTGAAACCAACACAAAAGATTGTTTATAAGGCTACTTGTCCTTTATGAGATTGACAAGATTTTCCTCTCTTGTCAATAAAAATTGTATTATTTATGTGCGGATACTTTTTTGCTTGTTGATATTAAAAGACTTCTAACATTTTAATTGTTTTGATTAATGCTATTTTTAGTATTTCACTTTTTTAATGTAAGAAATTCGAATGCACTCAGGTTGATTCTTGACATATTAACTTAATTAGCCTTTTCTGTTGGGTGAAGTTACTTAGTGTTTCTCATAAATCTTCTTCATTTCACTATTACATTTCCATTGTCTGTTTGAACTACTTTTGATTGGTAACTGTTTAGTACCACCTGTTCAACAGACAACTGCTTGAATCTTCGGGGAAATTGCAACTGTTGGACAAAATGATGGTGAAACTTAAAGAGCAAGGTCATAGAGTTCTGATTTATTCACAATTTCAGCATATGCTGGACTTGCTGGAAGATTACTGCACTTATAAGGTGGAATTCTAACATTTTTATCTTTAGATGATTTCTTCTCTTTACTCATCTTAGACAGTGGCATTGTTGACATATTAAACCATTGATTCTTAGTAGTATATTTTTTTAACAGAAATGGCAGTATGAGAGAATTGATGGGAAGGTTGGTGGAGCTGAGAGACAAGTGCGTATTGATCGATTCAACTCCAAAAATTCCTCAAGATTTTGTTTTCTGCTCTCCACTAGAGCTGGTGGATTAGGAATAAACCTTGCAACTGCCGATACTGTTATTATATATGATAGGTGAAGACCTTAGCTTCTATTTTTTCTTCCAGCTCTTTTCATTCTTTCCTGAGTTGACTATGAAACGGAAGGATTTATGTGGTGCAGAAGTATTAGTAGGTTTAATAATAATCCAGTTCATAACAAATTCAGAATTTAAAGCACAATTTTTTTTATTAAGCCATGCTGATAAATGCTGAATCAAGGAGATATGGTATCAGAAGGTTGTGAATAGAGAATAGATAGAAGTTGTGGATGCTGTATTTGCTAGATGGTGATGATTCTAACAGGGCAGATATTTTTTCATTTTTTTGTTGTGCAAGAATAGTAGATTCTGATGGAACTGAACTCTTGAATTTCTGATTGTGCAATGAAGAGAAGAGGTTGATTAGAATTAGTAGCTTGCCATTTTCTTTGTTTGCTGAGAATAAATGATGATGCTAAACTTTCTCATAGAATCGCAATAATATAAACTGTTTTGCTTTGACTAGTCGTGATTTTGACAACACTTTTGGTTTTAGAAGTTTGTGATGGGATGTTACACAAAATTAGGATACCCTGCATGTGAAACATATTTTGCTATTACCATATTTGTTTAATTTGATTATGAAGTGAATGACTTTTAGAGTTAACTTAATTCAATGCTGATTTGAAATGTGATGATATAACTTAATTCAATGCTGATTTGAAATGTGATGATAGATATTTTATGTCCTTCATGTTTTTGATAATTGTTGTTTTCTTTGTCACTAAATGACTATTTTTGGCTTGCTCAGTGACTGGAATCCCCATGCTGATCTTCAAGCAATGGCTAGAGCCCATAGACTTGGGCAAACCAACAAGGTTAACAAGTGCAACCTGAATTAACATTATTTTGTTCAGCTTACTATGTTTTGTTTTTGGTTTTAATAGCACAAGGGCTGGTTTTATGTTTTGTTGCAGGTAATGATTTATAGACTCGTAACACGTGGGACTATTGAGGAACGGATGATGCAGATGACGAAGAAAAAAATGGTTTTAGAGCATCTTGTTGTTGGAAGGCTGAAGACTCAAACTATTAACCAGGTAATGGTGTTCCCTAGTATAAGGCTTATGACGGTATAATCTGTTACACTTTTGCTTACATTTGTGCAGTATTCTTTACAATAAAATAGTTGCTTATGCTAGAGCTAGAGACTAGCCAAATTTTAGAAGAATATGATGACTTTCTAGGATATATTTGGTTATTTCTTTTATGTTGCACTATGCATCCTTCATTCCTACTGGGATATTGTTGCTGTTGTTGTTGGTTGGTTGGTTGGATGAATGTCTGCTTTAAAGGAAAGACTCATTGACGTCAGCAGGTCTTGCTGGAAACTGTTAACAATTAACTGAAATGCTGTGTGTTTTATTCCAGGAGGAGTTAGATGACATTATCAGGTATGGTTCAAAGGAGTTATTTGCTGATGAGAATGATGAAGCTAGGAAATCACGTCAAATTCATTATGATGATACCGCTATAGACAGGTAGACACTTTTGGTGATCATGTTTAGTAGTTTACTTTCACAATTTAAACATTGACTCCAGAATTTGATATGCATAGACTACTTGACCGTGAACAAGTTGGGGATGAAGAGACGTTGTTGGACGATGAAGAAGAAGATGGATTTTTGAAGGCTTTCAAGGTTTTTATTTTTTACTACAATGTATATGTGTGTATACGACTTTGGTTACTTGATCTCATTTCTCTAGTGCCCTCTCCCGAAACAAGGGAGCAATCCTCTTATTCTATGGATTATGATTGTGAGGGTTTCTTTTGGTAAGGCTCAATCGAGCAATGTGCTTGATTGTTTCGCTTGTAATTCCCAACAATCTCTATTAATAATGTCTGATATGGGACTCAGGGTCCAATAACATGTACCAGCCTATCCATATCTAGAGGCTCATTCAGAGTGAGCCTCACAGAATTAATCAATTAAACTTATCTATCCAAGTTCCATGATTGTTTCCTATTTAGTTTTGTTATACTTTTCTGGATTAGCTTTAACTACTAGATCTTATTTTTCCTATTTAATCTTGTCAAACTCTTGGTTATGGAGACCTAATATATGTGTTACGTTATATCTTAATGGTCTTTTATTAACATAACAATCTTATAATTTCCTCAGTGGCTGAATCTTTCTGTTATCTTATTTTTGCTGCATTCTCTCAGAGCCATTGACATCTGCAGTCTTGTTCTTGAAAGTCTCTCCAACATTGTTATTAAAATTTTGTGTAGCTGCCTTACATTTATTTTTCTGGATGTATTAGATTATCTTTTAATGCTTGTTTACTTTAGAAGATTTTTAGTCATACACGCTATTCATTTTCCCTTACTTGAAATTCAATAGAAAAAAGAAGATATGAACTGCAAACATTATATCACTGATTAAGAAAGTAGTGTTGTCGAAGTAAGGAAAGGAGAGTAAAGGAAGTTTCTTTTGAGAGGGAGAAAGTGAAGGACTAAGGAAAGCTGATACTGACTGGTCTTTTCTCTTTTCTTCTGTCATATTTATTGAAAGTTCTGCATGATAAATGTGCTAAATTGCTCCTCAATAACTATTTGTTTTATTAGAGTTGGAACTTTTCTGCCATGTTACGATGGTCCACTCTAATGATTTATAATAGCCACTATCAATGGTTCTTGTACTTTTGATAGTCAAAGCCCAGACAACATTCAAGCATTGATGGTTTTTATTTTGCACCTGATTTGACCATACAAGAATTAAGGCCAAAATGTGATTCGGTAGATCTATTCTCAACGTGTTTATTTTGTTCTGATTTGCCAAATGAGGTATTGAACAAAAAATAATGTTAGATATCTAGGCCCAAGCTTACCAAACTTGTTTCCTGGTAGATTTAACGCTTACCAAACCATACACTGAATTCCAATTGCTATATCTTAATTATAATGCTTAATGTGGCATTAGTGGCTGATTGTTTCCTTATATATGTGTTGAAAAGTACATAAATAAAACCTTCAAAATGGCACCTTCCGCTAGAAATACCCCCCTCTCCGGTGTGCTATCTCTTGGGCATTGGTAGGTGCGGAACTAGTGCTTTTATGTTTTACGCTTGCATTAAGTGTCGCATTGAACCAAATCTGAACTTTATCCTGGCTCATTGATTGTGAAATTATGCAGTAGGGTGTTCAGTGCTTGATTTGGTGGCCCCTTCTAGTAACTTGGTAGCTTACGTGGGCCTATTGTGGCAGCAGGGTCAAAGGGTTGGATTCTTTTGGTTGCTTTGTTTTTCTTTTTTTTTTTGTTCTCAGATTTGATTTTAAATTGTGTACATGATTTTCTCGTGCCGGTGTATATACATCCTTACTTTAAAAGAGTGAGTCAGAACAGAAAAGGGAGTTGAGAAACAGTGTTTTGATAAATTTTCCTTGAGGAGTTATGGTGAATCTTCCAGATTTAAACCTCCCTTGGTGTAAGATTGATGTGGTGGATGCAGAAGTGAGTGGGGCCTGATGTTGTTTACTGGTTTAGTTTCATTTGGTGCCATCTCTGAATGCTTATTAGTGTTTACTGTTGAATCGATGCTATGAAATCTTTCAGATTCTGTGATCTGCACGTTTTTTCTTTCTGATTTATAGTTTTTATTTTTGGGATGAAACAGAGCATTCCTCTTTGTTTCAGGTTGCAAATTTTGAGTATATTGATGAAGCAGAGGCTGCAGCAGAAGCGGAAGCTCGAAAGGCAGCCATGGAAGCCAAATCTGCCATGAACAATTCAGAAAGAACAAATTACTGGGAGGAATTGTTGAAGGACAGGTATGAAGTGCACAAAGTTGAGGAATCAAATTCGCTGGGAAAGGGAAAGAGAAGCCGTAAGCAGGTATTTTATTTTCTTTTGTTTTATCTGTAACTTTTAAATTGAATTTTGTTAGTGGTTTCCCAGATCTAAAGTTTTTCTGATATAGAGCACTTACAGTGCTTTACTTAAAAAGTTATAATGCACTAGGCTGTGATCCATAGCTTTGTTGTTCAGTTAGGCATTAAACTCTAAATCATGCATTTTTAAGTACATTATTGTGATATCTAGAAAGGATAGAGAAATCCTAATCCCGTATGCTTTCTGAATTGTTCAGATGGTCTCTGTTGAAGAAGATGACCTTGCTGGTCTGGAAGATGTAAGCTCTGATGGAGAGGATGATAATTATGAAGCTGACTTGACTGATGGTGAAACAGCTTCAACTGGAACTCTGTCTGGAAAAAGGACTTACAAAAAGAGATCTCGAAGTAACTTCTACCGTCCCGTATTTTGTCACCTGAATTTTGGTGACATGCTTTTGGTTAACAATTGAAATATGAGGAAATTTTTTGCAGTGGATAGTACGGAGCCAATTCCTTTGATGGAAGGTGAGGGCAGATCATTTAAAGTGTTGGGTTTCAATCAAAATCAAAGGGCCGCTTTTGTGCAAATTTTGATGAGGTTAGACTTATTTTTCCTTTTTTGGATGTTCACAAAGAATTCTCGATATTGTGAATTTAAGATGTTTACGTCCATAGATCTGTTGTTGCATATGTGTCGAGTTCATTTAAGGTTGTAGGACATTTACATTTAGTTTTGATGTTTTGTTTTCTTTGTGTTTTATCTTGCCAATATAACCTGTTTGTTACAGATTTGGGGTTGGGGAATATGATTGGAAGGAGTTCGTACCCCGCCTGAAACAGAAGACATATAAAGAAATTGAAAGGTATTGATCTAATTCTGTGGGAGAGTACAACTAATTAAACACTTAAGAATTGGCAACTGTGTCACGAGCTTTGTGAAATATTATTCAGATGATTGCACTTTATTTACTTTTAAGAAAGGTGTGAGTCTGCTTGTACACTTTTGTATTTTCACTGACGCAGCTGCATTGCTGTTTTTGTTGTCTTTATACTGAATTGTAAAGATGACCTTTAATGCACACAAACCATGTAATATCTCTGTACTATAAGGTTTGTCAGTATTTACTGCCAGCATAGTAGCATTATCTTTCCTGGGCTAAATGTTAAATTTTATAAGCTTGTTTATTGTTTGTTTTTGTATTGGTTGTTGTGCCTATCTGGCTCACATGATTATGGTATTCCCCTGGAGTTCAGTTACGGGAAATTATTCTTGACTCACATTGTGGAAGAAAATAACGAGACAGATACTTTTACAGGTACTCAATGCTTGGCATTTTTTTCAGTTTTGGTTTGTGAACTTGATGCTTTACATCCTTATCAAATATATGTTGCTCCTGTCATTGATCTTTGTTTTAGATGGTGTTCCAAAAGAAGGTCTTAGGGTCCAAGATGTCCTTGTTAGGATAGCAACTCTGAGTTTGGTTGATGAAAAGGTAAGTTAATGGAATGATGAAACCTTGATTAAGATGCTTGAGTCTTGTAAGTAGTAGTTAATTTTAAACCAAGCATTGTTTGAAGGTAAGTGGATGGTCAATTGTTTTGATCTTGGAAATGATAGGTCAAGTTTGCACAAGAGAACCAAGGAGCTCCCATGTTTACAGAGGACATTTTTCTACGCTACCCGGGACTTAAAGGGGGGAAATTTTGGAAAGCAGAACATGATTTGTTGCTACTTCGTGCAGTTCTAAAGTAAGCTTTTGTAATATTTTAAATATGTATATAGCAGTTTTAAAATTTGTTATGCAATTTCCTTGTATCTGTGTTTGCAGAAACATCTTCTCTCTGAGATTTGAGCATATATGTCATTCGACTTGGTTTAAGGACTAATAATGAAGGCTTTCAAAGATCATTTCCATGATTACCTTCTGTGATTTAGATTAATCTTTCGTGTTTCTTAAACTCTTCATTAGACATTCTTAACTGATAGGCATTGAGTAGTGTTATGTTGGACATAATGATTGATGTTTTTGCCATTTTTATTTGGACCTGCTGGAAAGCACCATTATCAGCTTTGGTATGCCTTTTTTGAAGTATTGTGCATGTGCATAGCGTTGGATGAACTGTAGGCATGTTGTAGTCAGGAAGAGATTGCATCTAGACCAGGTTCCTTCCTGAGATGTTTCCTGGAATTATGAGGATTCAAATTCAAAATTAACAACTCAAATAAACATTATTCAAGTTGATTCGAGTTTAGCTGCTGGCAACTGTGACCTTTTCTTGGAAAATGTTGTTGTAATGATGCTATTTATTTACAATACAGTTTTATTGATTGAGCTAACAAATGCTAAAGCTGTCTTCAGTGTTTATGAAAAATGAGCTCTGTGGGAAGCTGCTGATGGCTGAAAAAGCAATCTTTCTTTTGTTATTGATTTACCTCACTTCAAACTTTTAGGCATGGATATGGAAGGTGGCAAGCGATTGTTGATGACAAGGACTTGAGGATTCAGGAAGTGATTTGCAAGGAGTTGAATCTTCCCTTTATTTCTCTTCCTATGCAAGGACAAGGTGCTTTTCAAGTGCCAGGTGGTCCTAGTGTGCCTAATGCAGAATCTTCTACCACCACGGCCCAAGGAAACAGTACTGGGAATGATTCAGCAACTGATGCAACCCAGGTCGCTGGTGGTACTAACCAATCACAGTTGTTTCAAGATTCTTCTATACTTTATCATTTCAGGGATATGCAGAGAAGGCAGGTTGAGTTCATTAAGAAAAGAGTTCTCCTTTTGGAAAAAGGTCTGAACGCAGAGTATCAGAAAATTTTCTATGTAAGTTGGATTATTTTGGCAGCTACCTTTCCACTTGAATCTTATATATATTCTGTTTGAATAGAAATTGGAATGTTATTATGGATACTGTTCTGATGAGAAGTTTTAGTGACATTACCAACCCAGCATATCTATGCATTCAACCAATCATATCTAGGGGTCCTCCTAAGATGACGGTGCAATGAATAGCAACAAATTTGTATTTTGTTAGGTTTTTGTTTCTTTTGTCAGCTTTATTTCTTTCTTTTCTTCATTTATTTTGGGTTTCTCAAGTATGTATGCTTATTTTATGCAAGTTTACTCATGAACTATGATAAATTCGCTTCTTCATTTACAGTCTTTTAAGTTCATTATTATAGGGCATTTCCAATTTTTATAGAAACTTATGTACCAGAAATGAAAATTGCCCTATTTGTTTGTATACACTTTGATGAGAAATTAAAAACAAAAATAGATATAAAGATCTTACCTGAGGAATAAATCCGTTTACGGATAGTTTAGCATGACAAGAAAATTAATATTTGTTTCATGATGCAAAATTATCTACAACAGTCCGATACTTACATGTGCAGAAGAGAATAGTCTACAGGAGAAATTGGATGTACTATAATTGTGAATTATATGATAGTTGACTTGCTTTCGGATCCTGCCTCTTTCTTCATGCTTTCAGGCTGAAAGAAAAACTGATCCGGAAGAAGCTGAAGGTGAAGGTAAAGAAGCAGAGACATCAAATTTGGGGTCTGTGGAAACTGAAATTGTCTCTCGCGTCATTGATCAGTTGCCTCAACTAGAAGCAATAAGTAAGTTATTGTTACATGTGATTTCACGAGGACTAAGATATGATCAAGAAAAAGGTTTTCTTTGTCTGTCACGAGGAAAGATCATCAAAATAGGATCTTGTTATTTTTTGTTTTATTTGCTTATGGATATAACATTTTGTGGGTTTTAATTGTATGTCCTATATGTAGCCCCTGAAGAAATTCAAGCAGCTGCGTATGACAATGATCCAGATAGACTCCAACTGGCTGATCTTTATAACAAGGTACATACATATATAAATTGACTAACTGATACGCAGTGAATATCATGCTGGTAACTAACGTATGTTCCTTTCCTTTTTTTGGACAGATGTGCAATATAGTTGAGCAAGATGTTAATGAATCAATTCAGACATCCTTGTCCAACCAGCCGGCAAGTGCCCAGCTGAAGCAGAATCTTCAAGCATTAGAGACCATCAATGACCAGATGAATCAAGTTCTTGCTCCGCAACTGAAAAATCCAAGTCATTCAGAAGATACTGAGATGGAGGATATAACGAAAGAATCATATTCTGATGCTCCAGCCTCTGCGGACCCATCATCTGCTAAGAAATCTGGTTCGGGGGTCATTGTCTTAGATGATTGAAACATGCAAGTGACATTTTACTGTTCCTTTTGATGTTTAACTAGTTCAGCAACTTTAAGAGTAAGCGACTCTAAGATGGTTCGACTTTGGCCGCCATCAACTCTTCATAAGCGACTCTTAAGATGGTTCGACTTTTGGCAGCCATCAACTCTTTGTAAGTTAACATTTGGACCGTTTATAGATCAATCTTTTCTATAGACTTTAATTTCATGAGCATCTTTCTGCATTTTAGTCCAGCGATGGCGCACGGGCCAGTTTCCGCTGATTCTTTAACCATCCACTCATATCTGACGTTTAAAAATTTTAATTTTTCATTGAATTTTTTATTACACGTTATGAATATTTTGTGTTTAGCATTAAAAGGTAAAACAAACTTTGAATTGCATCATTGAAGGTATGCTATTGCTTTTACAAAGATTTTTAAAAGATTAAATTTGTTCACTTCAAAATCAAATAAGATCAATTTTAAGTTGGTTTATTGTTAATGATGTTATATGTTATATTAGCACAGGAGTTGAAATTCATCTCGGAGAATGATAAGAGCAAATATTCATCATTAATCTACTTCAATTATATTATAAAAACTCTTTTTCATTTTGCTTGTGATTTTGGTTTGATAGAATTGGGAGCATAATAAGTGCGATCAACTGCTAGACTTTGTATTGGGTGGGAGAAACAAGGAACCTGAAGCTAGAAATAAGAGCTAAACTCATAAGAAAGAGAGACCTTGATTTCTTAATCCTGAAATTTATGTAAAATTTGCGCTTTGCTTATGCTTTTTTATCTGTAAATCTTTCTTTCTTGAATTTCCTGGATTTAGCGAAGCATGTAGAATGCAAGCAGAAATTGTTATTGCCTTGTTAGAAGAAGATAATAGATGACAAGCAAAAAGAGTGAACTATGCAGTATTAAATATAACCCACCTGTCATTTCTTCAATACTTGAGCATTCCTTGAAAGTCCCGCGTCTTCAGCTTTAATTGTCTTAGATTAGATCTCATTGGGAGGGCTTAAATACTAATAAACCTCGTCTACCTGGTACCCTGCCAAATGGGTGCAACAACGAAGGTGCAGTTATGGTAGAGGCAGTGACACGAGTTAAGATCGACCTCTTTCAGATTCAGTATAAAGAATTCTTCTCGACTCTTATATTGATAAGGGCCAGAATTATCAGAAACTTCTTTAATCACATGTGACGATCGTTCATTTACACATGTTGCTAAGTTCCAAGACGGAAAATGATCTTTGCGTGCACTAGACGGTTCAGTTCTATGCGGAGATAATTTCCTGTGCCTTGACGGTATCTTCCGAGGTTCATTCGCTTCTGATTGCTACCTGCTAAGTAAAGACTTTCACAACCAGAACATCTTTTTCTTATTTCTCGAAAGGCTCTATCTAACAAAATTGACAGCCAAAACAATAGAGCAACTTTTGTCCGATTCTTTGTTGGAATACCCTCGGGTATATATGGTCCATATGATTCACAATCATCACAACATCTTCAAAACGTTGTGATGGTTTGTTGCTACTGTAATGAGTAGAGCAATATATGGACAGTTATTGGTTGTTTTTGGGTTCCTAACTTTCTGCTTTCGTTTTTAAGAAAAGTTTACACTATTAACTTGAGAGTTGGAGAGATTAGAAGATTTAAAAAAACTTCATTCGGTGGTGAGATTTAATAAGTGAATAGAGTTTTTCCGAGATGTAATGGCTAGAGGTATAGTTTGTTTCGGTTATGCTTCCGTGTATATATATACATTTTGATATATACGTGAGGACTTGTATGTGATACGTGAAATGCATCTAAATGAATCACTCTCACATTCTTAACCTAGGTGTTACGATGTTTTCGCAGGTGACACGATTTGGAAGGCATAGGCGTTAGTCAATTCATTATCTGATGGATCAGCCTGAAAGAAAACCGACTCTAAAGAAGACTTTTATTCATGACGGATTAACGCTAAAACAGAGGAATTAAAACAAACACTTGGGGTGTAGTCTCTAAATATTCTCTTACCAAACACATAGGTACCAGCACTTTTATAACAGAAAAATCTCAACCACTAAGGTAAACGTGGACCCAATTATTGACAGCAACGACAGAGATATTCCAAAACCAAAGTCAGACCAAGTTGAGTTATTTTCAACACTTAATTCAAACGTGAAATTGAACTCCTATCATCAATACAATTTCTTTGAATTTATTTTTTGACAAGGCTTTTGTGACAATATCTGGTTGCACGTTATTGTTACAGTTTTGCAATTTTCTCTCTCCTTTGAAAATAAGTGATGAAGTGGTCATTTTTTACTTATATTTTTGGACATTGCAGTGGTTGGCTTGTTAATTACAAAAGATCACTAATTTGTGTTTAAGATCTTTCAAGATTTTATCAATTAAATCGCGTTATAGGCTGTTGTTGAGGTAGCTATATACTGTACTTCACAAGATAATAAATTCTTGGTTTTCTGATGTTTAGGAAATTAGTCATGAAGTAAGACAAAAAATGTAATTAGTTGTGCTTTTTTTTTTGTTAATCATTTGCATTGTCAGTGAAACTAATAAGATTATAGGAGTTTTCTTTGAACTAACTTATATGTCCAATGCTATTGTGCCTTGGCTGTATCTCATAGTTCTCTTGATTGCTCCGAAACGATGCTTGCTAAGATTGTGCATGAACCTTAAAGTGAGACTGCCTGCAAACATAATATTTGGTCTTGTGTTGGTGGTACACATAAATGTCTCTTATTTATCTTTTTAATCCCATCATTCAACAAAAGCTTCTCATTAGTGTTTAATAGTATCTTAGTAGGTTTGCAGTATGCTATACCAAATTTCTTCAGTAATTTCTCATTAGTGTTTTATGATGAATCACAAATTTATTTGAACCTTGCAAAAATTTAAATCATAAGAAATAATGTAAAGTACCCAGAACACACATCTCAAATATTAGCATCATTGATTTTTTTTTAATTCATCCATTAACTAAAAGGGATTTCAAATATAAACGATATCATTAATGTACAAACTTACAACTAAAAAGTCACTGTCAATACTTTGCATATATAAGGTTGGTTTAACAAGACTCCTCTCAAATTCATTATTAGTAAAGTAAGTATCAATCTTATCAAACTATGCTCTTGGTATTTGCCAAGCCTATATAGTGCCTTATGTAACTTGTAAACTTTATACATGTCCCCTTTCTCCTCAAAGTCTTGTGTTTGTTCAACATACACATCTTTAACAATATCACCCTTAAGAAATGTAGGCTTCATATTTTATTGATAGATTACCCAACTATTTTGCACAACTAAGGTTAAAAAAGTACTCACAATATTAAAACAAAAAATAAAACTACAGATTTTTTGTGTAGTCAACACTTAGGGTTTTTGGATATCCCCCTTTTACAAGTCTAGCTTGGTGTTTTTGCAATGATTCATTAACATTGTACTTTAATTTAAAGATTCATTTAAAACCGACAATCTACCAATGACTACACATAAATGGTTGCAATTTCTCCTTTTTTGACTTCACGCCATTCCTTTTCTCCAACTACTTTAAAATAAGATGGTTCCAAGCCAAAGCAAGCACGTCCACAAGAAGCATAAATTTTGTCAAGGCTCTTTATGCTTAGTGTAGAATTTGGAGAGGATGAAGGAGTCTTATTTGGATTCTCAAGTCTAAATGGTTCAAGAGTTGTTCTGCTTCTTATTATTTGCATTAG
The DNA here is from genome assembly GCA_024678245.1 of Erythroxylum densum. NCBI lineage: Eukaryota > Viridiplantae > Streptophyta > Magnoliopsida > Malpighiales > Erythroxylaceae > Erythroxylum > Erythroxylum densum. Next base: position 43,183,408 of record JANPWT010000008.1, on the reverse strand, counting down.
CAATACTTCCCAATTGTAGGCTTCATTTTCATTAATACAATATCATGACTAATATATAACTTGTTACTGTTTGGGTTATATAGCTTATAACATTTAGTTTCTCCACTATAGCCAACAAAAATACATATTATGCTCTTATCCAATTACTTCTTAACATAGAAAATATGAAAACATAACCTGTTGGATCCCAATTTTTTTTAATTATTTATTAAGCATGATTTGAATAAATTTTGTGGTCTTGTTAGATAAACCATTTTATTTGGAGTTGGTTATTATGCCAAAGTTAGAATTAAATTAGGGTATGGTTAAGGTATTAAATTATGGCCTAAGGTAAGTAGCTGGATTAAATGAAAGAAGAGGTAGAATTGGAAGATCACTTAGGTCTAAAGGTTGTAAGGCTTAATTTGGAGGGCAAAAGGGACATTTTATGATTATTAAGGGTGTAGAAGAAGAAAAAATTGCGAGTGAGAAGAGAGAAAGAAGGAGAGTGTCGTGGGTGTGAGAAGAAAAGAAGAATCAAGCTAGGTTTAGGAGATCTTGAAGAGTTGAAGCTAAACAAGTAAGTATAAGCCTTCTTCTTTTCTTGATTTGTTGGATGAAGCATGCTTAATGATAGTTAGAAGTTGAATGTGTGTAGGAAGTTGTTAATGAATGACATAGGTTAATGTTTTAATCTTTTAGGGTTAATGATCAAAGATAGATTATGATGTATTTGTGAATGAATTTGAGTTGAAATGGAGTAAAGAATGAAGTGAACATGAAGTAGAAATGATGGTTGGGGTTTAAGCTGTGTTAGTAGTAGTAGATGGGAAGTAAAAATCTAAAAAAATGAAGTGTCTGCATCGCCTCTGTCAATGTTCGCCGTGACCAACGTTCCTCGTCGCGATGAACTCCTGTTTTGGGCGAACTTTTCCCTTTCTGGAAAAGTTCACCGCGACGAACTTTCCAACACGGAACATATTTCGGTATTTTAAACATAACTTTTTTTGTAGTTATCCAAATGAATTGATTTTTAATTTGGAATAAACTAGAGACAGAGGGATACAAGTTTTATGAAGAAATTTTTTGGAAGGAAGTTGAGAGTAGAATATTATTTCAATATAAGAGTAGTTCAAAAGTGTTTAGAGTATAACTTTCAGATTACTAAACCAAATTGAATGATTTTGGTGCGATTGGAAACTTAAGACAATGAAGAATATGTTTCTAGAAGGAAGTGTAACCAAATTTCTTCATTTACTTGATCATAATGATCATGGAAAAGTTGACCCGAAAGTATGGATTTTGAAGGGGTTATAGTTCAATTTTAGCATTTTGATTATCGAAGCCTTATAAATTTATTTTTTGAATGTTTTTTTTATGAGAACTTAGTTTGTTATAGGAAACCAAGCAAGCCTGATCCAAGAGCAATAGGAAAGACAACATTGAACTTGGATTGTCAAGCGAATTAGGTGGGTAATATATTTATAGTTATTGTGTAGTATGGGCAAATTGTCCTGCTTGCTTGTATGTTGTGTGTTAAATTGCTTGTTTTGAATTATGGCAATTGTTAAAAATGCATTGTAATTGTGATCGTGTTATGCCTTGAAAAATGTCATGGGACTTTATATAAGTGAAAAGATGAGAAAACATAAGAAGCATGAGAATATGAAAATGTATGGAAATGAATTGAGCATAAATTTGATTGTGTTTGGGCAAGAGAGGAACGTTTCGTTAGTCACGTACACGTCAATATATAGCCTTCTTCCGGCTGCCCGCTTGAGGCCACGAGATTCTGATAAATCGGACTCGTTTTGTTCACGATATAAACTTCGATTTATCTGTTTTGTTCCACGAAACTCTCGAGCCATTTGTTGTGCATTCATCATTGATTTATTAAGCATGATGCATAAGTGAGTGCTAGGCTGTGATGAATAAATTACATGACATGTTCTTTGTGATGACACCTTGGTAACTGTGAGTTGTGCGTTTAAATTGCGGACTATTGAATTGTTACATGTATATGTATATATTCTTGAATGTGTGGCTCGTTGCCAATGGCTATAAATGTATAAGCCACTGAGCTTCGCAGCTTACGCTATTACCTTCCACTCCTCAGGTGTAGAACAAGAAGATCGTTGATCCTTACAAGGCATCAGAAACACCAAGAAAGTTAGAGACTTTTGTTCTAAGTTAGTGATTTTGGTTAGCTTTATAAGCATATCAACATTGAGCATCCTTATGTATTTTATTTTAAGTTTTGATGTGTATGATGATATATATTTGCTCAAACTCTTGAATTAGTAAGGAAATGATGAATTGAATTGAAATTCTAAAACATCTTAATAACACCTATCTTTAGAATGAATTCCTCATCAAGTATACCTCAAATCCCAAATTAGATCATCCATATAACAACCTATAAACTACTGTTTTCACGCATCCAAAAACAAAACAGAAAAGTAACCAATTCATCCATCATTTTCCAGCACAACTTCAACATCAACACTACATTCAATCCATCCCTAATCAGTTATCATAAAATTCTGCTAACGCATGCCATAATAGTTTAGTATTTCATTTACTTGTTCAGCTCAAATTCCATTTCAATGTATCAAGCCTACTGTACCTTACATGCTTGCAAGATAATCTCAAGAACAAGGTGGGAGTAGGATGGTTTCAGTAAAGACAAGAAGATAACAGCAATTACAACAATGTTCTGCTTCTATAACTATCTTTATGAAGGATTTTTGCATGGATTTTGGTTTGGCAATTGAATAGAATTTAGGAAAAACATAGAGAAGTGAAGGAGAAGTAAATTTTGGTTGTGAGAGGGAGGAGAAGGAGAGAGTTCAGCAGAAACAACAAATGAAGGGACTTTGCCATATGTGTGTCGTGTGTTGTGAGTGGAGGATAAGTTTGAGGACACTTGTAAAGTGTCTAGGCCAACTATATGTCCTCTCTTTAGGCTGCCAAATGTCACTTAGTTCCTAGTTCATTTGTCACTTAATTTATAGGTTTAGTCATCCTAAATTTTCACATGTCAATTGACTTGCTACTTGAAATTTTTCCTAGTCTAAATTTTAATACATCAGTCTTCCAATTATGATAAATAACTCCAAATTACTAATTATAATCCATCAATTCTTTTTATTGGTAAATCAAAATACAAGACATTAGAAATGTACAATATGTTTTAATTATTTAGAAACTTTCATACCCCGGAACAAGTCAATTCCATTCAATTGTTCTAATCAAATTTCATGCGTGTATGCTCATATTATGCATGTGAACTAAATCATAAAAATCATATCCTAGATGCACCAAATTCATTTAAATATAATGAAATTCATGTGACTAAGTAATCTAACACTCTATTCCCTCAGTAGGTTCAAAAACTGACTATTACATACATCCCTAAACCTAACTGGGATTTTGGCCACAAAATATAAAGAATAAAACTATAGTAAATCGTTTTTAACATAATGAAAAGAAGAGATGAAAGATTTAAAAAAGTGTAACACTCCACTATCATAGAGTATATACCCGAACATCTAGAGGACATTCAAGAACATACCCTATGAGAATGGCATGTTAGAGCAATCACATTCACTTCTTATGGCATCATAAATGACATAATTATTTAAAATATTAGCATATCTCATTTCATTAACAAAACATGTTTTACATTGTCATTTCATTACAAACCATCCATATAATTACAATACCAAAAGCCATTTATGTTCGTACTATTTATACAAATTATTCTACATGAGATAGCTAACTAGACCTTTAATCCATATCTTAATCCCAAAATTTGTAACACTAGACACTAACTAAATTGCTTTACAAGCAAGGTCTCCTTTCAATACCTAAAAATTAACGTTATAATTTTGATGAGTTTTGCAAACTCAATGAGTGAACCATCATCAATGTGTTCACTTAAAACAGATCATATATATCACATGAATTAAAACCCAGCTCAATCAATATAATACATCATTTAGATGTATGCCTCATATATCACATTATTCATCATTCTTCAACAAGCTCGTAACAATACAATCACTTTACTTAATCATTTCAGAAGCACCTTCTAAATGTAAAAACTTCATATAATCATCTCAGAATATTTTACAATGTTATCTCATGATTCAAAATTCATTTGCGAACATTTTCATAAACACATGTAAAGATACAAATGTAAATACAAATAAGACTCACTTCTATATTTTTTTACTTTGTTATGACCGAGCGCCTATTTATCGGTTATCGATCTCATATCTGTTGTGGATACTGGGCTCACTAAATGTTGAGCCCAAGGTTCTATGTGCACATATCTAAGCTTAAAGCTCTTTTCACGTTGGTTGCTCCGGTCACAACTCTCTTTTTTTTGAACATGCATGTTTCATATAATGAATTGCAACATTTTAACATATTACATCATCAATCACTTTTCAATCAAGAAAACATTCAATTATCACAATTCATCGGATCTACGTTCGGCATTCAACATATAGTTGAGAATTCACTTTCCTTATTCACATTCAAATCACAATACTCCTAATGCAGTCTCGAATATCAAACTCCTTGGAAAATCAATTGTTCGGAATCATCAATATCACAATTATATCAATATCGATTCAATATAGAGAAATCTAGTTTAATCAAAGTGATATGAGCATAACACATTTCTAATTAACGTCACAGATCTAGGTTACTCATAGTACACTCCAGTTAGTTATTGTCTCGATGAACTGCCAATGTCTGGATGATGTTGGTCGATTTGTGCCTCTAAATTAAGCAATATACACTTATGTAAACATTACTAACTTGTTTAATATAAACAATACTCAAATTTACACATGTATATGTGTCGTGTTCAATACATGCTCAATTAATTATCTCGGGCATGTGACTTTATTCCCAAATCTTAATCATTGATACACAATGCCTTGTACATCATTTAGTTTGCAATTAGGTTTATGCTTTAGATAAGTTTGATTACCCTAATTTCAACAATCATATATTCATCAATTCTTTCTAAGCATTAAATATTCGCACAATTTCTCAATTCTCATTCAATCATACTTAATTCATTTCTTATATCCTTTGAATCACATTTGCATTTACATAAACATCTTTATATCATTGACAACTCATACTTCTCAAATTCATATACATTGATATCTATGATTCCATTCCTTAATTTATAACCTCAATTAACAACTTAAACTTATCAAACACTTAATCACTTAATCAAGCAATTTTCTAGATTGATTTCAACCCCAATCAAGTCCAATTACACCATTATAAAGTGTCTTAACCTTATATAGCCCAGCAATTACCTAAAAATAATCTTTTCTCCTTCCAAAGTACTTCCCACGATCGTGGGAAGAAGCCTTACAAGTCCCACGATCGTGGGATGAGTGAACTGAAGTTTCACTCACCCATAACCTTCATTTTTCTTCCAATTTTTACTCCTTCATGCTTCTTCCAACTTACCTTCTCCAAAATTCATCAATTTCACTTCAATTCTATCTTATTCAAGCCTCAATCCTTTATCAAATTCATGTCCAAAATCTAATTCAAAAATCATTTATTAGGAAACTCACAACTCATGATCTTCCATGCATTAAAACCAAAACATGATGTCATTCATTTGATCATACATGTAGTCCTAGTTCTATTTAAAGATCACTTTATTAGCACCTTACTTTAGCATCAATTCACCTTCTTTATACTTCAAATTTCAATTTAATTCATTCATATAAACAACCTATAGCATACAGTTCATACATCAAGAACACAACATAACATATCTAAGTTCTTGCATCAAATTCCAGCACAACCTCTTCATCAACATAACATGCAATCTATTCCCAATTCAAACAACATAAACTTTCTACTATAACAAGCCATAAAGAACAATCTTGTACTTACTTATGTAGCTCCAATTCTAGCTCAATTCATCAGGTCAACTTTGCCTTATATGCATGCAAAATTCAACACATGTTCAACGTAACAATAGGATGATTTTCGGCTAGGAGAAGAGACAACAACAATTTGATTTTTTTACTATCTTATGAAGAGTAAAAATTTGGATTATTGATATAGCAATTGGACATAAACATTGCAAAACTCAGGGTTGTAAGAGTTGAGAAGATTTTGGTGGCGTGTAAGAAGAAAAAGAGTTAAGAATGAACATAGCTAGGATTACACCTGCATAAGCTTAACACCTAAGGTGCTAGGTGTCACCATCTTAAGTTGACATATGTCCAAAGGCATGTTCTCCATTTGTCAAGTATATGTGCTACCATATGTCACTTAATTACTTAGGCCATTTGTCACACAACCATTTCTGCCATTTGTCAATCAATAACTCGTGCCAAATGTCACTTATTCATCTATGCCAAATGTCACTTATTCATAGGCTTAATCCTCCTAATTTTTCATGTATCCATTTGTCTTATCATTTGGCATTTTTTCTATACCAAATGTACATTTTAATTCATCACTTTTCTAATTGTACCAAATTAATTCCAAATTTACTACTTGTAATCAATCAAACCAAAATGCAAGGCATAAACAATACACAATTCACATCATGATCATTTTAACCTTTTCATACCCCGGAATAAGTCAATTGAGTGCATATACATTCTTTGCAATGTGTACTAAATCATAATTTATATGTGTATGATATTGATATGCTTGTGAATGAAAAGTAATTCATGAGTTTTCAATATTATAGCTTCTACGCAATAGTCTAGGGTTCTAATCCCTCAACTTGAAAAATCGGCTATTACAAAAAGTTATCATGATTTTCTCTAATCTTACTCTAAAATCCTTCTTTGACACTATAAAAGACTAAATTTATTAAAACAATCACAAGATGACTGATACACACCTTCCAAAAGTCCATTAAGTTAAGCCCAATAAGAGTATTTATAGTTGAAGTTACAAATAGAGTGTTAGAGTGCTTAAAATTATGAGTTTATGCATCATCATGATTTGTGCTACAAGGATTAGTGCTAGACTAGTATCTAAATTGTGCTAATCTTTTTGAGAACTTTTGTTACCTCAAGTTATTAGGTAACTGGTGTCTTATACTAAGTTGTAATTGGCATCAATTTTATAATATAAGTGCCTAAAATTGTGAGTTTATGCATCATCATAATTTGTGCTACAAGGATTATTGCTAGACTAGTATCTAAACTGTGCTAATCTTTTTCAGAACTTTTGTTACCTCAAGTTAGTTTGTATCTGGTGTCTTATACTAAGTTGTAATTGGCATCAATTTTATAATCTAACTTTAATGATCACATACACTTCTCTAGTATTGGTTTTGCGTTGTTTCTCAGCTACTTGAATCTTCTAAGAGATAAGTGCCTGTCTCCTCTGTGTGTCAAGTATATTTTCTTTTTTTGCCACCAACTTCTCTAATTTTCGACACCTTTATGCTTAAATTGACCTCTGATATCTACAAAGTTATTTCCTTTCAAGTTAGCTTCTTAATAAGTCTAAACTTTACATCAATTAGATAACTATAGATAAAGTTGCATTCAATTTGAGAATTTCCCTTTCATTTATCACCTACAAGACAATGAACTAAGTATAAAAAATATATCATATAATCCATATAAAAACATGTTATAAAAGTGTTAAATTATAACTATTTTAACCCCTATAAATATGTAAAATATAAACCTATAATTGGGTTATCAATAAAATAATAGTAAAATATCAACATCTCATTCCTAGATTAGATAATATACTTAATGAATAACATGCCTATTATCTGCTTTCAAAAATAAAGTTGAAAAGTGGATATCATCAAATTAGGATAAAAAAAGATATGAGTGGAAAACTTCCTTTAAAATGAAATATGATTTATATCAGTGGTTAGTGATGACTTTTAGATTATCTAATACACCTAGTACATTTGTGAGGTTAATCAACAATGTTATCCATGTTTTATTTAAAAATTTGTGGTTGTTTATTTCGATGATATTCTAATCTATATTAAGACTTTAGGCCAGTATATCGAACATGCAAAATTTATTTTTGAATGTTTTGAGTTTAGAAAAAGTATATGTTACTATAAAGAAGTGTTCCTTTTATATGGATAAAGTAGTTTTCTTGGATTTGTTATAACTATAAAAGGGATAGAGGTGGATGAGAAGGTTAAGGATATCTAATAATAGCCTACATTTGGATTTATAATTGGCGTGAGTTTTCAGGATTTAGTTAGTTTCTATAGGAGGTTTATGAAAGATTTTAGTACACTAGCTGCACTTTACAACGAAGTTATCAAAAAGTCTATTGATTTAAGTAGGGTAAGGAACAAGAGCATACTTTTAATTTTATTAAAGAAAACTAAGATTTGTACCTTTATTAACTTTGTAAAACTTTTTTAAAACCTTCGTGATTGAGTATAATATGTTAGGAATAGGTATTGGTGTTGTCTTGATGTAGTAAAATCAACTATTTGCCTATTTTAACAAGAAACTCAATGGAGCTACTCTTTATTATCAAACTTATTACAAGCAGTTATATGCATTAGTGTGGGCTTTAAGGACTTAATAACATTATCTGTGGTACAAAGGATTCATTATTAACACCGACCATGAGTCCTTGAAGCAATTAAAAGAGAAATGAATTTGAATCAATGATATGCTAAGTGGATAAGTTCATTGAGGCATTTCTTTATTTGTTCAAGTATAACACAAGGTAAAAAAAATACCATGATTGATGCATTATCCAAACGTAAGACCTAGTTTCTACCTTGAATGCAAAATTGTTAGGCTTTGAGTATGTTACGGAATTATATAAGAATGATAATGATTTTTCATCTCTCTTTATGACTTATGAGAAAACTGCATTCGAAAAAATCTTTAGGCATGATGGGTTTTTGTTTAATAAAAATAAATTATGCATGCCTGAAAGTTCTTTGAGAGAGTTATTAGTCAATAAGGCACACAGAGGAGGATTGATGGATCATTTTGGCATTAAAAAGACTTTTTTTTGCTTGAACATTTAATTTGGCCTTATATGCTTCATGATGTTGAAAGAATTTATGCTAATTGTATTACGTGTAGATAAACTACCTTAGGATTATGCCACATAGTCTATATACTCCTTTTGCCAGTCACTAGTGAACCTTAGGTTGATACTTCTATAGATTTTATTTTAGGCTTATCCAGATATAAAGCAGATAAAGATGACACATTTTCTTACATGTGTTAAATTGATGATGTAACCCATATAGCCTATTAGTTCTCTAAGGAGATAGTACGACTCTATAGTATTCCTAAGAGTATTGTATCTGATAGAGATGTTAAATTCCTTAGCTAATTTTGGAAGGTTTTATAGGAAAATTTAGGAATTAATTTTTTATTTTCAACTACTTGTTATCCTCAAGTGCATGGTCAAACTGAGGTAGTAAAGAGGATTTTAATTATTTTATTGCACGCTATAATTTAAAAGAATTTCAAAACTTGAAAATATTATTTTTCAATCATTGAATTTACATAAAATATAGCTATTCTATTCATAATGCTACTAGTCATTCACCTTTTGAGATTGCTTATGGATTTAACACACTAACTCTATTGAATTTGGTTTCTTTATCAATTCATAAGGGGAGGAGCTTAGATGGTAAAAAGAAAATTAAAATGGTGAAGCAACTACATTAAAATGTTTGGCGACATATTGAAAGGAAAAATGATGAATATATATCAAAGGCTAAAAAGGAGAAATAAAGTTACTTTTAAACCAGGTGATTTGGTTTGGTTGCATATAAGAAATGAAAGGTTCTTAGATCAAACAAAATCTAAATTGTAATCAAAAGAGATGGTCCATTTCAAGTTGATCATTAGATTAATAATAATACTTATAAATTAGATCTTCCATGTGAGAATAATGTGAGATTTAATATTATGTTTCTTATTTACTCCTTTTGATATAAGTGATGATTCAAGAACAAATCTTTTCAAAGAAGGAGAGGATGATAACAATCAAGTTGCCTTTAATATTTTAAGTGTACCAAGCATACCAATTACAAAAACAAGCAAGAAAAGGATTCAAGATTCACTAAATGGTGTTGTAAGAAGAGTGACTGTAGATGTAGAATCAAGTCAAATTGAAGGATGAACATTGGTTATATTCATTTGATCTATGGATGGAGATCATATGAAGGCGAACACAAGTTCCAACATGATCATCCATTAACCTATGTAATTTATTATAACATTCAGTGGTGAGACATGATCTTCAACATAGGTGTATCCCGATTTGTGTATAACTTTAAAAAATTACAGAAAAATGTACAATCTCCACTATATGTATGACCCAAATTGTGTCCAACTTTGTAATGTTGTAAAAGGATCCACGGTCTCAAACATAAGTATGACCTATTTCATATCCATGAGAAGAATCTACATTCTTAGTCACGAACATGTCCTAAACCGTGTCCAATGATATTAAAATGTTCAAAACCAATACAAAATGACTCAAAATTGTCCCAGGCTATGTCTAATTAAAACCTTATATTTTTATATAATTTTTAAGCCCTATTTTTTTTGTTTTAGTATTTAAGGCATTTTTTAATTGGAGAAATAATTGACCATTAATACAATTATGATAATTATTTTGGTTATTCAAAAAACTTTTCAAACATACTAAGTCATTTTCTTATGAAGTTCAAATCATGTTATAATATTGATTCTAATTCTTCATAATCACAGGTCAAGATTCTTCATATACCATTGGTTCGTTATTATGTATATTGGGCAAGGTTTTATGTTTAACTTTGTTTTAGCATCTGTGGGACTTGAGTTTAAGGATTCGTCTTTGATTTTCGCATTAAGTGTTATTGGCCACAATAGAATTGCCGGTGGCCACAATTTTTATTATGCATCAACTAATTAATTCCTACCTACACTGACCTACCAATTCTAGCCACCATCCATTTACCAATTTCCTCCTATATAACCCTACTTTGATATGCCAAGCTCTTCATATTTAGTGCTACTTATCTTGTTATAAAGGTGGGTATTACACCTAACTTATTCCAGGTCAAATCTCTTGGCATTTATATTTTTTATGGTAGAACTAAAACTTGTACATGGACCTTGTCACCTTATGACTATTAAGATGACAAATAAAGTCAATAAGAGGGTTGTAAAGGACAAAGTGTATAATCTAATATGAAAATATAAAAAGAAGATATAGATGATTGGACACATGATATCAATTGATGTAAGACGGTTGTAAAGGACAAAGTGTATAATCTAATATGAAAATATAAAAAGAAGATATCAATGATTGGACACATGATATCAACTGATGTTTGGGATTTTTAGGGATTTCGTTATGTACAAAATATTCAATTACCTTACAAATTTATAATGTCAGGATTTAAGAAGTATTGATAGGAACTCAAATTTGAGGACTAATCTAAGAATATATTATGGTAAGCTTGCAATATTGATAATAAAGACATGTTGAACTATTGCTTCCCAAAGAGCTTTACTAGAACATAGCTACGATGGTTTCTAAATCTAGATTAATCATCTATTAAATGTTGGAGAGACCTACTGAATCTATTCGTAACCCAATATGGATTCAACCAAGACACCATGATGAATCGTGAGGACCGCTAACATATGGATAAGATCTAATGAAAGTCTGAAAAAAGTACGCGAGGTGGCACACAAAAGCAGCAAAAGTCCAACTATCTTTGATAGAAAATAAATCATGGGCCTATTCTGAGAGACATTATAAGGAAGCCATATTATGAAAAGTTACAAGAATTCTCAAAGTTTTCCTTCAATGAAATGGTCAAACTAATTGGAAGTCTTGAAGAATGAGATAAAAAAAAAAAAAGGAAAGATAGAGATTATTGTCTAAGAAATCACCAAAAAACCAATCTCAAAAAAGAAGGAAGAGGAAGCAAATCAAATTGAAGCAACTATCTCGTGCTTTCATGAAAAATCTAATAATCATAGAAAGAATAATGCTAAAAAGAGAGCTTCAATCAACCTTGCACCTCCTCAATTCCTATATGTCTTATCTTAGGTGCCTCAAATGCCAATATTCTATGCTCTATAAGTGGCGTTTGCCTAGGATTATCCCAATTAGTTAGTTCCTTCACCGTTTAGGCCACCTTTCATGCTACAATAACTATTTTCTCAAATTCAACATGGATGCGCTCGAGGAATGAATCACGCTAAGAGGTAATAAGGCTAATAGTATCAACAACAACAACAGCAGCATCAATAATAACTAAAACATCAACAACAATAATAAAATCAACAAAAAAAAAAAAGAAGAGATTAGAGAAACAGACAACCTTTATTGTGAATAGGGATAACCTAAAAGAACTCCACAAGCCACTTTTGACACAAAAAAAGATTATAGTAGTACTTGGTAAATAATTTTAGCCACCTTATCACCATTGGTACAAGTTAGAGTTGACATGTAACTATCACAATAGGGTGATGAGATATTTAATCAAAACTTATGTAACCTACAAAAAAAAAAAATCATATCCTTTCTAACCTACAAGTGGCTTAAATTTGAAAAGAAAATATCATTTGTCAACAACAATCATTTGCTACACATTTAGCTTGAATTGTTGGACTTAAAATTAAAAAAGGAAAGGCCCAAAGGCAATCAAATATGCTCAATAATCATATTCTTTTTTCTAATATTATTTGTTTTTCCTTTTTATTATCTATTTTGCTTAGTTTTTAAGTCCACAACATGAGTGTTTATTGACTTGAACCATTCGCACATTAGAAGAATTTCTTAAATTCGACAATTATTAAAAAAAGGTAAAATGAAACACTTTTTATACTAATAGCATAATTCATTATTTGAAAAATGCAAAGTAAAACAAATATAACTTTCAATATTATTATCTAGCATATGTATCCTTATTCTGTTATTATTATTCACAATCATTTAATGCTAAAATTGGTTAGTACAAGTAGAATAAATAGTAACAAATAAGATGAGTTTTTGTTTTAAGAAAAAGAACTTTCGTTACAAGATATTTGATATGATACAAGCGCCTATTCTACAGCATAAGCATAAATCACTCAAAGTGAGAATAAAACTCCATACAAGTAGATAAATACACCCACCAACGTCACGCAAATTACATTAGGGAGCAAACGCCAAAAGGATAAATAAAGCATATATGACTAACATCCAGTAGGAAAAAAAACCAGACCACCTAGAAGCAACACCTATCTCTGCTTTAGAGTGCAGCCAGACTAACTATACATCGTGTTGAAATTGATCAAGATTGAGCTGATCATATTTCCATGAATGTATGGTTAAGAAATTAACTAACGAAGTATCAACATTAATGTTAATGGGAACTGGTTTTGCTCAATTTGTAGCGGCTAGTTTTTTGATAAATGTTGATTGACAATGCCTAAAGTGGTACTTTGGACAGCTCTAAGGTGACGTGAAAAGAAAAAAAATGTTGGTGGTACTTTTGCCTCTCTTGTACAACAATGATGATGATTGATGATAATGATAAACCATGTGCCATCCGTAAAAACATCTGCGTTGCTATTGAATCTGAATACAAAATAAAAATCTACTTTATTTTGATCAACGGCGTTAGAACACAACACTTAGGGCGATAAACAGATCGATTCACTGATTATATCCACCCGTTGCCCAACCTTAAGAAACTCACCTTAACATATCAAAGAACCATACTAGATGATTTTTTGCAACAATATGTTAAAAAAAAAACCATAAATCTCATAGGTCGAGACCATTATGCACCCATCTTTGCTCAGGCATAAAACAACCATATATCCGCAATACACAAAAATTCACCAGCTAACATCACACCCTGTTCAACAGAAAACAAGAAGACGTCAACCCTTTTTGGCTTGTCAATTTAAAACCCCTTAATCAGACTAAAACAGTGGCCAATTTGTAATTGTGGTGGAAACTTCACACCTAGTGATGTGGACGAGATACCATTTGATTAGATAAAGATTACTCAACATTGTGTCGCCCTCCCAACAGACCAACAAAACCACAAAATTTAAGCTTCACAACAATAAACTTGATGAGAAAAAAAAGAACAAGCCATCAAAATACTGTGAAAGAGACCTCAAACTACAAAGGAAACGGAATTAAGACCAACAAATCCAAATATTAAGCAATCAATTCAGTCCTGTCGGTAAAAAATGAAAGCTCCAATCCATTTTATTGTGATAATTATACTCCAAAGTAGCTCAGAATATAATGTCAAACATAGCAAAGGAGCTCAAAATTGCGATTATAAAAAAAAGCCCTCAAAGTAAATCCAGTCAAAGCACCAGAATGTCATCTTAGTTATATCAATTTACAGTTCTAAGGGTTCTGATAAAACGTAAGTAATCCATTCTCGGAAACTCCACAAAAACATAGAACAAAAATGGCATCCGTGCATATGCTTTGGTTATGATCACTTAAAACCATGCAGCAAATGAGATTTGGATAAACTGAAACCCAAAACCAAAAGAATCCAAATCCAATAGCATTTTTTCCCTGCTTTTAATAGAAAAATCATAAGCTGACAACAAAAATAAGGGTCAAGAGTATACCACTTGTAATAGTAAGTGCCCAGTATCTTATATAAGTTGAGAAATTAAAGCATCTACCTAAGCCAAGACCAATGACCAAATAGAAGTTCAAGTGAACACAATCTTCCAAGATCAACAGCAAAAAAAAAAAAACATATAATTGCGTAGAAAGATACATAGATGTGCCAGATACATACATGAGAAGGCCAGTTTCAACATTGAGAACAGCCCAAGGGCCATAGAGCACAATTGAGAATATTACGAAATAATCCCAGGCGCAATCTCAAGCTGCCAACCATAAGGTTAAACAAAACACTAAGAAATTAGCCATTGGAAAGAAATAAAATTATAACTGAGAAATACAAAGAATGAGATCACTTTACCTGAAATGATGGTCAAAATGAAGATCCGCATACGCTCAGGTCAAGCAAATCTTCTAGTGACTAACTTTTATTCAATCGGAAAGCCAATTTGGTATTTGACACATAAAAACTGACTAGCCTGAAGGTTTAAACGTTGGGCCTATAAAACAAAGATCAGCCTGAACATAAAATAAGTACATATATTTCTCAATTCATAAAGTAACAATGTTCATATTTAGCATAGACATGAAATTACTCAGTATGCAACAGCAAGGAAAGAGAAAAGGTTCCCAAACCAGCCCTCAACATCCACCTCACTATTAACATACACTGACAGGAGAAAAAAGATTCCCAAACCAGGAAGGCATAGCAGCAAGGTCTGCCTAAGCTGCATTCAACAGATTTTCATAATATTCATATTTATCCATTCCAGCTCCCAGAAGTAAACAAAGACTAAATTAAACAAATACCAGTACAGAATATCTCCTACTTAGAAAGTAATATGACAAAAAGAAATCCATTAATAAACATAATAAAGTATCAGCTGTATCAAAAAGAAAACATCAATTAGTGACTAAGTCCTTTCTTTGCTTTTAGTGACTCAAGAGCTTTCTTCCGAAGCTCAATCTCAAGTTTTTTCTGCTCAGACTGTCCCTCTTCTTTATCACTTGGACAAGACTCCTTCCTCTCTCCATGTTCATCATCAGAAAAACTAGAATCATATCGCCCTTTCATTTTCATCTTCTCAGCATGTCGTTTTTCCTTTCTGCGACGTTTCTCTTCACGTCGACGACGCTTTTCCTCCTTCTGCAACCTCTTTTCTTCCTTCCTCCTCCTCTTGGCCTGTTTCTCCTCAATTTCAGAGTCATTGCTGAAATCATCATTTGAAGCTGGCTCTCGCCTATGCAACTTTTTATGCCTCCGCTTTTCCTTATTGTCAGTTTTGTGCTTATCACTTGAAGCAGAACCAGATTCACAATTACCACCACCATTACCATGATTGATTTGTTCAACCAACATGGGAATACTTTCCAATTTATCATGATCTACCTCTTTAGGAGTGTTTGAGTATGAAAGGCTTCTCTCATCGAATTTCAAATTCTCAACCCTGTGCATCAAGGACTTGTTTGTCAGAAGTTTCAGAATTCAAATCCTTTACAAAGATCTTGTCATTGACAAGAATGAACTAGAAGCTTAGGATGCATGCATGCTTAACAACATACCTCTTTATCTTCTTATCTTTCTCCCTTGGTTCCACCTTATCTAGAAGAGAGTGAGATTCAGTAGGAAAATGACCTTGTAATCTTTCAAAATCATAATCATCCCTTTCGCAAGCTCCCACTAGAGAACCTTTCCGCTTATCTCCAGTGGATGGGTCAATAGATAGTTTCTGCGCATAGCTGGACTTATAATCTCCATTGTGCCTATAACCAAAACACCAATGGGGAAAATAAATTCTAGTCCACAATCCTAACAAGGTGGAACAGTAAGATTATAAACAGAATCATATAAGATGTTTTAAAAAATCTAACCGTGATCCGTCAACCACTACATCTTTTCTGCTAACATCATGACTATAACGACGAGGTTTATGCTCTCGTAGTTTTGGAGGACTTGACTGGTCATCAGAATTGACTTGCCCTCTCCTTTTACCTGCAGTACTTCCATATGGACTGGATAATATTCAACAAAAGGGAAAAAAGTTAACAACTTTATAATATGATTAAAATTTTTCATATGTAAGCTAAATCATATGCATTATTTTGGCACAACAGGAAAAGCTATATACATCATTGCATGTAGAAAAAAAGCATAATACCTTCTATCTTTGCCAGGACTCCTTTTCCGAACAAGAGGAGGAGATTCTGACAGAATTGGAGACCTCAGAGGTGAAGGTGAAAAATCTGGGACTTTATGGCGGGAACTGTTGCCATCCTTTAAGCCTCTATTTGGAGACCTTAATGATCTAGAGTGTTGATGCGGAGACAGAGATAACTTTTCTTGGTCCCTGTACCATATTATCACAATATTGTCAACAAACAACATAAAATACTTAAAGGTAAAGGGAAGCTGCCCCTCAAGTATATACATATACCTATCGCTTTCCCCATGGGAATTCCCAGATAATCTCCTTTTCTCTTTTGATGATCTTCTCACTGGTGAAGGGGACCTATGATGGTCAGGAGAAGCAAAGCCCGATCCATAATGGGGAGGAGACCTATGCGAAGAAGGAACCGGTGACCTCCTGCGGGCAGGAAAAGGTGACCTACCCTGAACAGGAGATGAAGATCTTGACCCATATGGAGGAGACCTACGACTGGATGGAGCTGGTGATCTCTTGCAAGGAGGCACAGGGGACCTACTACGAACAGGAGATGGAGAACTTGAACCATAAGGCGAGGGGGATCTATGATGGTAAGTAGGTGGTGACCTTCTGCGAGCAGGAACAGGGGATCTCTGTCTCATAGGTGACAAAGATCTCGGAGAAGATGGAGATCTTTGATATCTTCTAGGTAAGGGTGAAGGTGACCTAAGTCGTGGACGAGGAGGCGATCGACGACGTACTGGTGAAGGTGACCTACGGCGAACTGGTGAAGGTGACCTACGACTTATAGGTGAAGGCGATCTGCGGCGTCGAGCAGGAGGGGGTGATCTGCGACGACGAATAGGTGCGGGTGATCTGCGACGTCGAGCAGGTGAGGGTGATTTGCGACGTCGAACAGGCGAGGGTGATCTGCGACGTCGCACTGGTGAAGGCAACCTACGACGTCGCAAAGGTGAAGGTGAAGGTGACCTACGACGAAAAGGAGAATGCAGTCTTCGACGCACGGGAGATGGAGATCCACGGTATGACAATGACCTAGAACTTCGCCTAGAATATGATGATCTCCTCCTAGGAGGAGAAAGGGAGGCTTGGGGAGAACGTCTCCGACGTGGTGTAATAGAACGTTTTCTGGATGAAGTATCCACTCCATCAGAAGAGAGGGACCTACTTCGTGCTCGAGGTGATCTAGAAAGACTCCTGGACTTCTTTCTGCCATTGAGATATAACAACTGAAGTCAGATGGGTATTTCAAAGAATAAGCAGAGAAGAACTCATAAATGGAAAAAGCATTTGCCGTGCAAGTCATTTTGAAACATATACAGGTGACTGCTCTCATAAAATAAAAGAACAAAGAATTCCAAGCCCACTGAATGACAAGACTTTACTCCATAAGCAAAAGGCATACCCAGAGTAACTCCTTGAATTTGACGGTGACCTACTCATCCGGGAAGTTGAGCCGCTGCAAATGACAGTCAGAATCTAAGTCAAGATACCTAAAAAATTTAAAAATAAGTCATTGTAAAGATAATTACCGACGAGGTGAAGGTGAACGATTAGCTGGATATGGAGATCTAGAAATCCTGAAGAAGTTACAGCAGTAAGTCCTCCATGATCCATGTTGTACAGAATTTATTGTCACTCTTGAGAAAATGGATCTCATGCATGGCAAGTAGTATTGCTAACATGTGAAGAAGTTTTGACGTGAGAAAACCCCATTGCAAACATCACAACTTAGATAGTTTAGTAAATACTTGTCAAAAACTACAAAAGTAAATGATGTCATATCTAGCTCTCCACTTCAACTTCTCAATTCTTCATTTACTTTGTTTTTTCACTAAAATCTACTAGGGTTGTGTCAAGGTTAGAATAGTATATTATTAGTGCCATAAAAAAATAAAAAACCCAGTTTCTTAATACATTATCAGCTATCTCACCAATCAGATACTTCTGTTCATAACTGGTATAACACACGTCCGAAGAATCAAGTAACTCATTTTTTTATGAAGAAACAACGATCTTGTGTCAACGGATATCAAGTTCTGCAAAGATGCTAAATGAGGTATTGAGGATATCAACAAGTAACAATTCAATTTGTCAGAAAAGCCTCAGAGTAGTACATCGTACTAGCAAACAGTAATGACTGCTTATATCATAGCAGCGACTAAATAAACATCAAGATTATGCAACAAAATCTATTAATACGGTGATTGGAAAATCACTGTATGTCTCAACACAATGGGATGCCTAAACGTACGTGAAATTGAGGTTAGTAGTGTTTCATCAAAACAACGTCCTTAAATGTATATTCAAGCATGATATGTTAAATAACTGAGAAACCATAATAAGCATGCTAAAACACTTGATGATGATAAGAGGATGTACAAGTAAACAATCCAAAACAATTCGACAAAGTACTAAAGTTTACTGCCAGCTGATACTTTGTTGCATGATATTAGCACAGGAACTCTTAGGATGAGTACAAGTCTTAAAATAGCCATATCGAAGTCAATTTTCAAGAATGATATAAATGTAATTGAAAACGGTAAATATCAAATATGAGCACCTAACCTTCTTCCTCTCGTGCCATTCTTCTTGTTCATTTCTTTTTCATCATCAGGATATCCACTTGAATCCTTCCGCAATATGTGCTTTGAAGCTGGCTCCACAGCAGTATTATTCGCCTCTCCGTCCTACAGTAGTTCGAGGTAAAGGACATGAACCCAAATAATTGCAGAAGCTAGCTGAACGCCATAGAAAGACAAGCTAAAGTTATAACCGAAGTCCCAGCTCAGGGAATCTAAACCTGACATGAATAAGTTAGTATTACCATCTTCCTTGATCTCTCCTGGTCATGCTCCCGAATCTCCTTATCTTTTTTCTTCTGAATTTCATTTGTTATCCTATCCAGCTCTTCCTGTGACAGGCCATAATTCTTTTATCATTAAGAGTAAAGAGCAATAGAAATCTAATAATTATCATAACCCAGGAAACATATCAAACCTGTTTCTTCCTGGTTTCTTCAGCTTTGGCGTCCAAAAATTGTTGTGGAACTCCACTTTCATTCTTCTGCGCACTAAGAAGAAGAGACCAAAGTTCTTTCATAAATTTTCCAGTGTTTTTCTCCATAAAACCTGTAAGTGATATTTGAACCTCCTTTCCATTCACTTCCTGCATTTCACAACACCATAGATAAAACTAAGATATGCAAACAGCATTACAATGGCAAAACTACAAAAAGCATAAACCCGATCAGAATTCCTGTAACATATATCAGGCAAACAAGCATCAACCCTTAGCTCATTTCGCTATCTGGATGTTCTGGGATGCCAATAAACCAGTTCCTAAGGAAAGTACGCACATGTTTCAATTAGTGAAGAACCAGAAACAAAACACGGGGCCCAACATTCTACAAAGGACAACAAAGCATTCGCTATGCATCTAACAGCAAATTGAAACACGGTGGAAGTTCTGAAGGGGTTTCGATTACCTTCCCATCAAGTAGCCCATATATAAAATTGATGAGAACTTCATCTTCAAACCCTAGAAGCTCCGTCACCCTATTAGCAATCCATGGTCTGATAACATCCATCTTCACTTTTCCCATATCAACCTAATTAATTTTTAAAAAAAAGAGATCAACGACACCAATGAGTGAATTGAATAAAATAACTTCTTGTTCAGCGAACTCAACAAACAATTGTCTTTCCTATTTGCAAAATATAAACAAAGAAACGCAAAATTAGGAAAAGAAAAACGAACCAAATGGTCCAACTCAGGAGCAAACTTCTGGGACTTCAAAAGCTTAGCTTGCTTGTTGGAGAATCGAGTGTCTTGATCCGCAGAGGTACCCTACCAAAACAAGAATCCTAAAGCAAGTCAGCTATGAAATCAAGATCCAAAAGTAACAAAAGTTAAGAGAAAATAGCGAAATCTACACTCACCCGGAAAAACCCGCCCGACATTTTCTAGGGTTTAGGCCTTTGCTCACTCGAGGGAATTAGGGAAAGAATATGTGCTAGACGGTAAGAGAGCTTTTGTTTACGGAATGAGCTTTGGCTGCCAGTGGATTAGCATTAGGCCACATAGCTGCCAGCTTGGTTGGTTACTTAAATACTTACATCGGAAATCCATAAAAAGTAAAAAGCCCAAAACATGGCCTTCTTGTCTCCTAATTCTTGTTCTTGGCCTAATAAAGAAACAAAAAATGGTAATCAAATGTTTACTATCAAATAAATTTAAAATAAAAATAAATATGTCTAAAATTCAATATTAAATTAATAATATTACTTTGAATTTATAATACTTTAGTTTGGTGGTATCTAAAATGCTATCCCTTTTTACTACACAATAACTCTAACATAATACCAATTTTATTTTTCAATTTTTATTATTCATAGCTCATCATTGTTAAATTTTATTTTTCAATTTTTATTATTTATACCTCATGATTATTTTTTGACACAATTTGGATTAGTATTATTTAAGATATTGTTTAGTATTATCAAGATGATGTTACAAATATAAAATTACATACCAATGCAAAATTTATTGTGATGAATATATGACTTTATCTGCAATACCAATGGTTATTATTAGTATTATTATTATTTTTACTACTAGTATTATTATTATTATTATTATTATTATTATTATTATTATTATTATTATTATTAATTTTCTTCTTCTTCTTCTTATTCTTCTTCTTATTATATTAACATTTCGCCATGAATCCAATTTTTATTTCATCAGGAAAAAGTCATCTTTCTCTCAATAATGCTTTTGTCTTTTGATCCAATAGCATTTTGTTAGATAATCTACCTAGTTTTATCTCTCTATCTCTATCTCTTTTTATGTAGGTAATTTGAAAACAACTTATCTACTAGTTAAGGATAAAGTTGTATACTACTAAATTTGTCTGGACTTCACATATTAGCAAAATTCCTATTAGATGTTGTTATTGTTGTTATATCTGCAATCCCAATAGTCTACCATTATTTTATAATATATCAATAATTGTAAGCAGTAGAACATATAAATTATATCTTAATAAAGTACAACATATGAAAGGGGTAACCACATTCAACCCTAAAAAAATTATAAATTTTGTTTACATAATATCAATTTTTAAATTTTTAATTAAATATTGAACATTTTAAAATATAACTTATCTTTTTAAAATGTTTATTTAAAAAAAAGAGATTATGTGTAGATAAAATTACAGACCTTTAGCATTATGATTATTCCCTTTTAACTTACATATCATCTTATTTTCAGTAAATTAAATGGTTTGAAAAGATAAATTATACTTTTACAAGATATAAAATTTAATTAAAATTTCAAAATGCTATAAAATTAAAAAGGCTTAACATTGAAGTAACCATCAGCTTTATATGGCATGATATCACTTGCATTTATTGTATTATATTATATTAGACTTTAACTACCATCTTTAAAATGTTATTCATAATAAAATTATTTATTTTTATAAATATAACATTTTCTAAATTCAATTAAGTATTCAAGTTATCCTTTCGAAAGTCATAATATTTAATTCAATGTAACATTTATCATTTATACTACAATAAAATTGTATTTCTTTCATAATATACTCAACCTTATATATGATTGTCATTTTTAGAACATATCATTTTTAATAAATATTGGTTTTATCAAATAAACTGTCGGTACATTGGACTTTTTATTGGTCCCACTAAAATTACAACAATGACATTGCATAATTTTAACTTTGAGTTTGTATTTGTATTCATATGACAGTTAAATGGTTGAGTAAATTAAAAAGAAAACAATTCTAACTAACTCCTTATATATTAAGAATCTTGTGGGACGATTATTGACAACATGTTGTAAGGCTAGTCAAAGTAAACTAGACCTACTGTTGTAATAGTAGTGAATTTAGGTAGATCTCATAGAGAGTGTTCAGTTAGGC
This sequence comes from Erythroxylum densum, assembly GCA_024678245.1. Classification (NCBI taxonomy): domain Eukaryota; kingdom Viridiplantae; phylum Streptophyta; class Magnoliopsida; order Malpighiales; family Erythroxylaceae; genus Erythroxylum; species Erythroxylum densum. Next base: position 43,160,698 of record JANPWT010000008.1, on the reverse strand, counting down.
TTTGTTATAAAAATAATTGGTATTTAGGTTTTAGGGGTTTGCTTGGTTTGAAATAAAAAAATAAAACAATACTAACTAACAAAAGCAAATTAGAGAAAACATAAAAAAAAATGATAAAGTAGTGAATTCGTTGGGAATCCAGTTCTTTGGTTCATTCTCCACCTACATCCTAATTAAACATATTTCAGTGATTTGTTGTTCTTTGACTTCTCCTTGAACTATTAATCGTAGGTTAATAATACAATCAATTAACCCAAGTTTTCTCCTAGGTTATATTTAATCAAGATACGATCATTCATTAAATTTAACTACATAATAACCTAGGATACGATCTCTATATTCAGTTAGGTAATCGCATTACGAATTGGAAAAACTAATTAATTAAGGAAATAACCACATATGATGCAACATTTAACTGAGTTATGTTATCCTTAATGATTACGAGCTATTAGTCACTACAAATGAACCTCAAATAAAACAATTACGGATTATATTGAAATTCTAGCTATAGGTTCATACAAACAACCAAACTATATGATACTACGATCATTCATACACAAAACTAAAATCTATATGCCTAAGATAATACAATCAATTCAACGAGAGAAAGAAACAATAAAAAAGAAAATAATGCTTAATTGGATTGTCGATATCGAAATCACCTCTGAACTAGCATCAGAAAGCTACCTTCTATGACTCTTCTCATGGGAGAGAGTTTGCCTTACTCTTCGTGTTTTCCTGAAGCTCCCTTACTCTTTCCCTCACTCTTTTAGCCGAAAACACACTATTTTATTCTCTATTTGCTTCAGCCGACCACCACACCTGAAAAACTGAAGAGAACTTGGTAAAGAGAGCTGTTGTTTTTTATTCACTCTCTTTTGCTACAGCCCTCTCACCCCCTTCAATTCTCCACTCTCTTTTTGCTTTCAGCTGCTACACTTCTCCTTTTCTCAAAAGCTATGTTGTTCCCCTAACAAAAGATGAAGCAGCTAGGTTTTAATAAAAAATGGACAGGTGTCCTTGATCCTTCCTTTTTTTTTTTAAGGGAAACTTAACAAAACAAATTACACAACTAGTCTAGGAAAACAAATCCCTAATAAATCTTCTAAAAGGATAATGTGACACCTAATAGGTGTGGTATCAAAATAAGTGACTCCTATATCAAAGTGACCTACATAGTCAACAAGTTAGTAGGCGTATCTGTTGCTCTCTCGATATATGTGACGATGAACAACAGTCTAGTTCCTAGTGAATAGTTCGTTAATGCCCATTACTATGGGAGTGAGAGTCCTGGATCTGTGATCTGAGGAAGAGAGGATATCGATTATCGCTTTAGAATCCACTTCAAGTTCGATCCGTTAATACCTTAAATTCTATGCGAGCGTTAGCCCGGTAGGAACTCCCTTTAGCCACACATCACACACCCTCCTTTCGTAAATATTTATTTGTAATGTATTTATACTATTTATTATCAATTTTTTATTTTATGTATATTATTAATAATCAATAATTAATTTTAATAACTTTTATTAATAAATAAATTTGTTAAGTTTT
>JANPWT010000008.1:43028891-43044736 GCA_024678245.1 Erythroxylum densum | reverse complement strand
GCTCGACATCCATGAAGGGATGAGCTGGTAAAAAGGCACTCGGTCATAACGACAATAATAAATGAAAGTGAGTCTCATATGCATTGCATATGCATAATGAAAAATGTGATTTTTGATACATAGTATGAATGATTTAATGCACTGAATGTGAAACGTGACTTTATGTGTTATGTGACTGGGTGAGCCATTGATGATGGTCGCTCATTGAGTTCGCAAAACTCACCCAAAATTTGTAACTATTTTTCAGGGTAAGAAGAATACCCCGTTAGGCCAACGGGGGTATACTTACAGCATTCAAGTGAATGATAGAGGTCGGGATCAGTTCGCGTCTGCATTGCATGTCTTTATTTTTGTATTAAATTATATATTCCGCAACTTCCGTATGAATCGTATTTTGAAATGACTCAAATGTTTGTATTTGTGAAAGGGCCAAATGGCCATATGGGAATTTTGTAAATGGCATTGTATGGTGGAAAAGGGCTTATGCCCTATTTGATTATTGACTTCCGTATGTGTGTCTGTAAAAAAGGAAAAATATATATATATATACCGAATTTTGATGGATCGAGTGCTTTAGCACACCACCCTCGCGGGGCGCGGTCTCGGATATCATCATCGATATCGAGTTCGGATCTTGCGGGAGTGGGGTCCTACAAATTGCCCCTACATTATCCTCATAACCATCCTGTAACTCCGTGAAATTCCCTCCACAAGATTCCCTTCCTTCGTATAGGGCCTCCTTCAGTTTCCTCTACTAAGGTGTAGTTTGTTGACACCTCTCTTGCACACTTTGTGTGGTGGCCTGTTGTCTTAAACTTTTAGTATATCATTATTTACCTCTAGCCTTGGCTTTGGAGTAATCATATCCTTAGTTTGGTCTTCCATCCCTGTTAACTCCAGATAATCTCCTCACTCTAAATTCCTTCTAGTTGCTACCCATTCCTTTCCTTGTCGTTTCAGAGAGGATTTTCAATAATATGAAACCAACACTTAATCCTTAACCATATTATATCTTTCTCCTAACCTCATAAGGGGAATATAGTTTGGTAGTATTTTATCCAATTCCACAATAACACAAATCCTGATAAATCCTATTCTTTTCTTTTCGGAATTTGTTTCATCAATGTATAGAAGTTTACCTATATAGATTGCTAGCATGCTTTCCCCTTAATGGACCAATATTTCAATGGTACGTTGTAAATATTATTTGAAAAAGGAACATTTTGGTGTTTGATTTTATCAAGTCTAGTACTTGGTCTCTATACTTGAATGAAAAATAGGACAATTGTGGATATGCCAAGGCCCTGACTCTACGATTCTTTAGGCGACTTCTTTTATTGTTAATTTGAATAGCACATTATTGTATTTATAGATTAAAACCACTTGTAAACCTTTTCCTTTCCATGTTTTTTATGCTCAATTATTTATAACATAGAATGGAGGTATTTTGCTGAAGAAGACACAACCATGGTGGAGTTCTAACTCTTGGCTGCTTCTCTCAAAACTTCAAGGTTTGGATATAGAATGAACTTGCCTTGTTTAGAAGAAGGGGGACAATATTATATAAATGAGCTTGATGCCTCAACAAAAACTTGTTTTCCTCTTGCTCTTTGCCTAAGATTTTAAGAGAAAAGGTTGACTATGTGTTTTGTTTGGAGGAGAGGTGTAGGGTGGAAAAGTTAATTAATCATAGATGTTCAACCTTTTGCCTTCATTTTTGTCCTTCATTGTTTAAATAGGGTAGCATCAGACTGGGTAGCACTAGGAATTCATAAAGTTAGTTACTTATAATAGTAACTGATCTTCGGTAGGAAAAGGACGAAAAGGGGGTATAAGGGAAAAGGCAATTCTCACCTTTGGTTAATTGTGTGTGAGAGAAAAAAATTCAACAAATTAAAGAATCATAAGGACTTAGGTAAGTTATAGAGTAAGAGAAAGGGTCATAAAGGATTGAAGGGTGAAGGATAAGTTAATTGAGAAGAGTAAATGGTAATAGCAGAAAGTGCAAGATTAGAGACTTAAACAAAGTCCTTAGGTTAGCTGTGGAAACACACCTCAGGAGGGAAGATGGAGAGAAGCATAACAGTAGTAGTTGCACAAAATTCTTACATGAGTTTTAAAGGAAAGTTGATTTTGACATACCTATAAGGTGCTAGATATAACTATAATATATTTTTTGAATAAAATCAAAGGATTTTTCGTATGTTTTTTAATAAATCAAGCATAATACTAATTTTCTCTTTTAGTTTTGATTTCAATTTTTTTATTTTTAGAATTTATTTTTTAAGTTTTTGAATGGCTTTAAATTTATCACCTTATAAAATGTTTATATTAAGACTTCAAATTAAAATAATTTTAATCAAGCAATTTTCTTATAAAATTAATTTAGACGTTTACATTTTATACTTTATAATACCACTATTAATTAATAAAAACAAAATAGATTAATTAGATTAAACATTTAAAATATCCTAATTAGCTTAATATTGAAAGTTTACATTTTCCCTTCCTAAAAACTAAGAAGATTTAAGTCATTCAATAAATAACTCAAGAAAACAATTCATTTAGAAAAATTAAATTTCTATTGAATTATCTTGGACTAATTATTTAATTAAGTCATTTTAAAATTAATTGAACAAAAGTTGTCAACTTAAACAACTAAAATTCATTTGATATCGATAAATTTTAGAAAGAAAACAAGTTGAATTATAATAAACTTAAAAGGAAGGAAACGAATAAAATGAAAAATTAAGCGTCGTATACTTAAATGTTGGTGAGAAGTTCCACTAGATATCTACGTTATCAAATAAGGATTGATCTCTCGTGAAAATGATTGAAATGGTCTAGCCTAATTATTTGTTTTTTTTTAAATAGAGGAACTCACGATCATTATCTTTTGAATACGCATTAAGTAAATTTTTATATTGACACAATAGTCAACAAATCAAGTCAATCAAATATTTTACATTAGGCAGGTTCTATATGATGGGCTCGATCGAGAGAGTATAAATAGAGATATTCGAATATAAGATCTTTTGATCCTATGCCCTCGCTTCACCAACTCAACTACCACTTAGAGGGATGGTAAAATTTTTACTTATAAGTGGTCCCCTCAGTGGTAGGCATAAATAAAACATATTTCTATTTTTACCAAAAAAAAACATATTAAAAAATTAAAGGCAAAAAGTATAAATTTAACACATATTTTTATTAAAATACAAATGAGATCACAACGATATGAAATATTTAAAATAAAATTTACCATTTGCAAAATAGTCAAAATAAATCACAAAAATTTAGTAAATCTTAATCCATTATGTATAATTTGACCATTAACTTGATAGAAGATTTTTTTTTATTAGACAAACGAGTCCCATTGCTCGACGTGACAGACATGTCATAAAATCCACATGTACTTAAGTTAGTTCTAATTTTTTAAAATTTAATTTAATTTATAATAAATTCTAATTAAACCTCCACAATATGACTATACCCTAATTAAACTCTTTTAAAATAAACAAATTATAATTTTCAAATTGATTTATCACTTTCACACCATCCAAAACACATAAACAACTGTAATTCCCTATTTTTTTAAATATCTAATATGAAATATCGACCAAAGCAATTTCCCAACATCTTCCTTACACTTGTTGTTTGAACCTTAATCACGCCGTAAAGGAATTTTATTCCTTACACACATGTTCTTAATTTTATTCCCAATTTAGAATATATTCCATAAACATAGATGGAGTGGTGAGTGGTGAGTGGTGAGTTTAATTATTCCTCAAATTTAAGAAATAAGTAAACCTTTGGAATATTTTCTTCAACCAAACGAAGGAATAACTTATAATTAAAAGTAGATCAGGAATGAAATAATTTTTATAGTCAACCAAAACCAAACACGCTGTAAAGGAATCCATTTTAGATTCGACAAATTAGGTTAATTAAGTTTAACTAAAAATTATTAAAAATTAACTAAATTTTAAAAAATTTAAATTTAACTTGATATATGAGTTTCACTATATTTCGTATACGTTACGTCGCACAATGAAATTTATATATCTAATAGAAATAATAAATTTACATCTTGTAAGCACACATAAAATTTATAATAAATTTACAAAAGATGAGAATAAAAATGGAAGGAACTCTGTATTCTATAGTATAAGTGCACCTCTCACATTCGAGGTCTCTTGCTGTCTTATTAAACATAATGTATACCTAATTTTTGAGTCCAACTCTTCTGTTCAATTTTATGGTATTTTATTATATCTTATAAATCTCATCCATTTATTTACGTGAGTTTCGCGTAAATTTTACATAAATAAATACGAATTTTGTATAAATAAATAATTGTGATTTATAAAATATAATAAAATATTATAAAATTAAATAGAGAATCTTATTCCCTAATTTTTTTATAATACATTAATACCAACAAAGGGGGCAACTGTGAAAGAAGAAACAACCGCGCAGCTGTGCAAAAGCAAACGCACGCTCCCATTCCAAGGTACAAGAAATATCAGGCTCAGCTGCCGGCGCGTGCCTGTCTGTCTTGGTATTATTTAGTATTACAAACTGGGTCCAAGGCTGTAGAGTCAGTAGACACTAGAAACAACTCAAAAAAAAAAAAGAAAAACAAAATAGATCCAGGCCAGAGGGCTGCAGATGTTGACACGTGGAGAGTCACTCCTTATAATCGGATGCAAACCTATTTATATTCCGCACTTTAGTCTCCTTTATCCGATTTCCCTTTGTCCCCGCCCGATCCGTCCATTCCCGGTATCAACCCTAGAGTTCTCCTCCTCCTCCTCCTCCTCTCAGAATCTGTATGATCAATATCCTTCGTATTATTCTCTCCTAGTTTCTTTTTGATACTTTCCCGTTCTTTCTCGAGAAACAAACAAGGGGACTTTTACATACAGCAGAATCAGACGGAGGGATTGGGAGGTAAGATGGCGACGTCGTCAACCACCAGCACCGTTTACATCCATGTCATCGAGGACGTTATCAACAAGGTCCGCGAAGAGTTCCTCAACGGTGGGCCCGGCGAGAGCGTCCTCAGCGAGCTCCAAGGAGTAACATTTCTCGTCCTATTCTCACTATATTAGGGTTTCGCTTCTTGTTCGTAGATTAGCGAATTGGTCTGTTTATTTGGATCTGAAATGACTGTGCTAGGGTTTCATGTTGTTCTTTTTTTTAAATTTTGAAATTGGGGGTTTTCGTGTTTTGGATAGACTTGGGAGACGAAGATGATGCAAGCGGGAGTGATATTGGGTCCGATAGACAGGTCTTCAGCTTCAAAGGCAGCAGCAGGAGGTCCCACACCAGTTCACGACCTTAATGTACCCTACGAGGGTACTGAAGAGTACGAGACTCCAACTGCCGAGATGCTCTTCCCTCCTGTGAGTTTTACCTTCTCTTCATTGTCGTAGTTGTCATTTCTGTCAATTGTTGACGTGGCAAGATTATAGTTTGCTTCTTCTATAGGCAACTGCTTACCTGTATTTGCATCTGGAGTACACTTTCTTCGTTTGGTCTTTTGAATTTTGTGTGCTTTCTACTCTTTCCACCAAGGGGATGAATTTGAAGGCCTTTTGTATTGAGTTCACTTTCTGCTTTACGGGGTTCTGTTTGAATTCTCTATCTGTTCTTTTGCAAACTCCCTTGCAGACACCACTGCAAACTCCCTTGCAGACACCGTTACCAGGTAGTGTGCAGACACCTTTACCTGGTAATGTGCAGACGCCAAATGTGCAGACGCCTTTACCCGGAAGTGTGGACAATTCCTCAATGTATAATATTCCTACTGGAACTAGTAGTGAGTATCCCACCCCTGTGAGTGGTACTGTTGGCAGCACTGAATCAAAAGCTGGAAGGCCTAGCCCATACATGGTATCACTGTTTTTCTCACTTAAAAGATGCTATTTGAAAGCTTGTTCTGAGGGAGTGAATGTGTGTGGAAAATGTGATCTCTTCTCTATTGGGAAGGGTTGGGATATGAGGGATGATTGATGAGGATAAAAAGATTATTGCCAGAGTTTATCTTTGCTTATCTGTTCATTATTATGGGTGTTCGCCAATGACTACTTCACTGTGTTGTTTTCTGCAGCAGCCTCCTTCTTCCTGGATGAATCAGAGGCCTCCTCTTGATGTCAATGTTGGTAAGCATGTTGTGACATCAGTGAATCTCTTTTGCTTCCAAGATTCTTTATAAGTAATGGTTTGGTTATAGCTTATGTGGAAGGGCGGGAAGAGGTGGACCGAGGAAACTCTCGCCAACCCCTTACACAGGTGACTTGTTTGTTGCTTGTTATTGCTTATGTTTATACGCAGAATGCTGTATAACTGAACACTTTGGGGCTTGTCAAAGTTGAAGGATTTGCCTTATTTTTCGAAATATATTGCCTTCTTCTTCTTTTCCTTATCACTTAATAAATCTAAGTTTTTCTGTGAGAATTAAGATTGATTAAACTTTCAGGACTTCTTCACAATGTCTTCTGGTAAGCGAAAGCGTGAGGATCTTGCACCACAGTATAATAATGGTGGATTCATACCTCAACAAGATGGAGCTGGTGATTCTACATTTGCAGTTTTTCAGGTTCAGTTCTTACTCTACACATATAAGTATGTCAAATTGGCTTCAATCCATCAATGATCCTGAACCCTTAGCAACTGTCTTTGGCATGCCATAGTCCCTTTGTTTATCCTGCTTTCTTTCTTCTTTATTTTGGTCCTGGTTATAGGGGGAAAGATGTTTTTGAGCTTTTCTAACTAAGAAAAGATGGTTCTGTTAGATGAATGTTCAAATCCAATGACTTGCTCTAATAGTTTCTCTGTAATAATAGTTAATGGGAGTTATTCAGCTGGCTGATACTTAATATAACAAGTTTTTGTTGCAATTTGCTACCATTTAGCAATGTGGCAATTGGAATTTGCCCGTCTAGTTAATATTGCCTTCATCTGACAAGCTAGACGGTTTACCTGGGGGTTCTCAGCATTCAGTTGTTATTAGATTATATATATTATATATATAATAGATATGTTTAAACATATCTTGATTTTTACTCTTGATCATGACAAGTTATGATAAATGCTTTGATTGGTTAAATACTGGATGTGAAGGTGAGAGATATATCTTCACTGTCGGCTTCTCACATAGAATCTTCCCAAGTGCATCAAACTTCAACAACCGTGATTATTGTTTTTGGTTCCATAATTGTCTCAAAGTTTATGCAAATTACTGTTGCTTATTCAAAATTGAAAATGCGTAATTTCTCATTCCGTTTTGTAACTTCTTGACATGAAATTGTAAAACTACATCATTATTAAAATTTAGAAGTCTTTTTTGGTTATTTCTTTTCAAGGGAGTTGCTTAATCTTAGAAACTTGATTTTCTGTTCTCAGGTAAGTCAAGGGAATGATGGTAGACGCAGCACAGTAGCTGTTGATAGAGAGAGCATGGCAGATATGGGAAGGTCATCTTTCAAAATTCCTCAAATTGATGGGCCCATGCCAGATCCTTATGACGATGTGCTTTCAACTCCTAACGTTAGCACTCCATCCCCATTTGAATATATTAAAATACAAAAGTGCAGCTGAACATGCATTCTTTGTGCTTTCTTTAATGCTACTTGTCTAATAATGAATACCCACTCCGTAAGGGGAAAGTTAACCAGTGTTGCTCCTGCCAATGCAGGGTGCTGTACTCAGTAGAGGCATATTGTGTAAACTTAACCTAGATATGTACCCAGGTAGGATAAAAAAAGGTTAAAGGTCTTATAAGTAATCCATAAGTGTTATTTGATTCTTATTCAATGAGATGAGCACTTACCATAGCGATGCCCTTATGGCAGTCTAATGGTTGGGGTTCATCTCACTATAAGGGTGGGGAGAGGGTTTGGGCCTTTAATGATTCGACAGGGTTCCTAAAAGGAAAAAAAAAGAAGAAGAAGAGAAATATCGATCTTATGATCAATTTCAAAGGCTCACTTCGTTCTTCCGTTTGTAAGCAGACATTGATGGAGCCGTAGTTGGTGACCATTCTTTTATGACCATAAAAGATTTTTCATCCTTTTTCTTTCCTTTACTTGGCCAACCAAAAAAAAAGAAAAGAAAATGACATTTTGGTTTACTAATTCTTAGTCAGCCACATAATTGTCAGAGACAGATTTATGTCTAGTATATATAACTTCTTAAATAAGATCATTTTTTGAGGCAGTAATTATCTTAAGTGTGTTTCTCTTCCCAATATAATTCTGAAACAAGGGTTTGAAGGCGCATTCCCTCTTTCAGTAATAGGGTCGTACAATACTTTACACTGGAACATTTCTCATCAGATTCCCTTCATGGTGTGAGGCTGCGCATGTTTTTTGAAGTCAACTATGTTTAGTAATGCTTTTATTTACCGATATGGTATTGATCATCTGCGTTTAAACTTTAATTGCTTTTCTTTAAAGATCTACAACTATCAAGGAGTTGTCAATGAAGATTACAATGTTGCGAACACTCCAGCTCCTGGTAAGTTTGGCGAAACCTGTACTAATTGTTAAATTCTCATTCCATGTGTGTTCACTAGTGTGGATTGTGGGGGTGGTGGTTGTATCTGCTGTGCTCCTAATGATAAGTCAAGTAAAAGATATACCAAAGGGGTTAAAGACTAACACTATACCTGTGTCTTTTGCATCTTTACCTGTCATATGTGTGTATGTGTACTTGCACTATTTATCATTGTGTATGCTGATGTCTTTGTGTCTCTTCTCTGCTTGTCTAGATTTACAGGCAAGCACACCAGCTGTTATCCCTCAAAATGATATGGGAGATGACGACGACGACGACGAGCCACTTAATGAGGATGATGATGATGATGATTTAGATGATGTGGGCCAAGGAGAGGAGCTGAACACTCAACATTTGGTTTTGGCCCAATTTGATAAGGTATTAATTGCTCTCATTTGCTGGCCACCTCAATTTGCTGTTGATTATATATGATGCAGTCTCAATGAGAAATCTTTAAATTTGCTTGGATAGGTGACTCGTACCAAGAGCAGGTGGAAGTGCACTCTCAAGGATGGCATTATGCATATAAACAATAAGGACATTCTCTTTAATAAGGTTGTTCTGGATAAAAACTGGATAGTTTCTTCAGGCTATGTTGGCCTTTTTGTTCTTAATGAAACTGAAATCTTCTATTCGTTTCCTGAATGCTGGCATTTGTCTGCAGGCAAGTGGAGAATTTGACTTCTGATTTCGTTAAGAGGATGCCGTTTACTATCAAGTAGGCATTTGCCTTAAAAGAGTAAAGTGGAGGTATCATGGGTTGTTTAACTTAAATATTTCTTCAGCGACAATTGAGTGAAGATGCCTGAATTTAGAACTTTGGGGGATGCTGTTCAATTTGCCCTATTTGTACATAAACGAAGAGCTTTTTTGGCCCCTATATTATGACTGGCTATTCGAGGAGTTAACTTGAAATTTTCCATTCCTATAATGGGACTTGTAATTTCGATTACGCTCTAAACTTGGACATCTGTAGTTGATTGAGAACCCGCATTGTTTGTTCAGTGACGCCTCGTCCTTTTTTTTTTTTTTTCTTGTTGTACAAACAACTGTGAGATGCCACATGGTATCTATTGGGTATTGTTTAGGTCAAAATATTTGAGTTTATGCCTTCCTAAGTCTAGCTTGTAGATCGATTGCCATTTCACATTCGGATATGCTGCGGTTCATAACGAAACAATTGAACTTAGAGATCTCTATAGCATTGGAGTCCTTTTCCATTGAACGACAAAAGTCAGTAATGAATATGATTTCTGAATATGGGGGCCAACATCAAGAGAAACATACAACGCTGAGGATTCATCCCTGAATAGAGCGACAGGCGTAACCCTCGTATGTTATAGATGGAAGGCGGGCACCAGGCACCAAAAATGCTTGCATTGTTCAAGAAATAAACATAGTTTAAGAAAAAAAAACGCCCAGATAATCTGATCTGAGTTGGTTCGCCTGCTGTTACTGCAAAATAAGAATCCGTCCTGTCCTTATCGTGTATGATTGACAAGCACACATTTAGATTGAAAGAAACAAAACAATGATGATGGGTCCGTGTATCCGGCGGACATTGCCGGATGTGGGCACTTGCCTGGCTCCGGCAACATCGTATCTTGCCCACAACAGTTGTGGAACACAAATTCTTGCTCTGCCTCCTCTTGCGGCAATGGTTGTGGGGACAAGACTAGTGGGGACAGAAGAGGAATCGGTGTACGCGAACCCGAAGCCTCGGGGACAATAGGATTGGTGGGGAGCTGATCAAGCACAAGAGATGCTGGTGCATGCTTCTGCAGTCTCGTCGGTGGCTTCCCTACTTTGCCATTGTTATTGGCCACAACATGCCTTTGTCTTTGAAAAATATCATCGCAATCATCCTCCATTAATGCAGTGCCCTTTGTTACTTTTGAGAGAGAGAATGAGAATATGTGATTTATCAATCTTTCTGGGCCTGGAGAGTAAACTCTGAAGATTAAGAGACTGACAAGATGAGATACGAAACGATGTTGATGTATATTTATATCTCGTTCTCTTGCATAAAACACGAGATTACTCCGATGTTCTATGTCCGCCTTCCCCACTCTTCAGCTTTCTCTCGCCCGCCCTCTCTCTGACGTATGTTAATTTTTCTCTTACATTACATGCAAACAAAGGCCGTTGGCACCATGCGATGCGATGCGATGATAAAGGAAAAACAGACTTTGTCTTGCGAAGCGGAAAGTGAGGGGCGGTGGTTTAGGTTGTTATTTCTTGTCTCTCTATCCTTCTTATCTTATACAACAAAGTCAATCCTAAATTAAATGCTCCATACGTTGATGGTTGGTGACCTTGCCTTGGTTACTATTTGAAACCCCACCGGTGGTTGTCTTATATTATATTAGATATGAAATTCACATAGTCTATATGCTTGGATAGCTGAATATAGTTTGTTAAAATGATTCATAACAAAAAGGAAGATCCTAGCTGCACTTCAAAGAATGAATCTTTAATCAATAACGTTTATACTGTGATTGGATCATTAATTTTATTATATGAGTGAGCTTTGATATTGCATCCAAGTACCGAATGCAGATGAGCTAACATGGGTATATCAAGAGATACATGTATGGTTTTCCATTCAACAACTTCAAAATTTTAACATGGGTATATCAATTGTGAATCGCATTCCTTCGGAATTGGAATCATCCGCATCATGTTTCATGATCTTTTTTATGGGGTGCTGTCCGTTCCAAACAACAGGATGGAAGCTCCTTTTATTTTAGACCACAGAAGTAACACATAAGAAAACAAAAAGCGGGGAACAGCTCCTTCACAATTGTCTGATCTTGCTCTTGCTCTTGCTCTACTATGGCTTACTCTGCATCAACTTCACACCCCTTGAAGCTCTTAAAGTATCACTCCCAGTTTCACCAACCCAAGCTCAAACCAAACTCTCTCTGTTTATACGCTTTTCACGACCAAAACCCATCATTCAAAATTTCTTCTCGTCTCAATACCAACATATCCATTTTCTCTAATCAACCATTGCTCCCTTGTCACAGAAAAAAAGTCAACCTTTTACAGGTGTTATTGAGGTTTTCATGAATTGTCAACTTTTAGTTATGTTTTCTCTTTAGTTCTTTTAGGGTTTTTGTTTTCCTGTAGGTTGAGTGTTCTGCTGGAGAGGAAGCAGAATCGCTTGTAAGTGATGTGAAAAATCAGGAAGGTTTTTCTTGGGCATCTGTGGTATTACCGTGAGTTCCTGGTCTTCTTCTTTTGATTCCGGAGATTTTGATTTTTGTCTGTTGTTTATGAGTAATTCAGTTTTGTTGCTTCAGATGCTGAACTATGCTGCTTGAGTGCTTGAAATTTTTTTTTTTTGAAATGTAGATAATTTCATAAATATGAATAGTTACAGGATATTACAAAACAGCCACTCCTTAGCAAATGGAATATGAATAGTTACAGGATATTACAAAACAGCCACTCCTTAGCAAATGGAGTTGCAACGATCTTTGCAAGAAGATCATTTTCAGTTCCAGTGATAAAACAACTTCCAGCATTACTAATCTAGAGATTCAATCTCATTTTAAGGCCTCTTGTGACGAATTCTCCATATGAAAATGTCATAGCAGTCAACCTAAGCTTAGTGAAGTACCCCATCCAGTTGTAATCCAGAATATCCTTAGGTTCTCCAAACAATTTAGCATTCCTCATTCTCCAAATGTAGTATACTAGCATAGCATCCTGCTTTGAATAGTTTTTGATCACCTCTATCATTACATCTCAGTCTGCTGGCCCATTTGAGAGTGCTAAACCAATTTTGGTTATTTTCTGCAAATTGAAAACCTTCAAAAACTGACTCCACAATTGATTAGCATATACACATTTGACATACAAGTGATATAGTCTCCAAAAGGTTAGCACAGAGTGGACATGTGGTGTCTGGTACTTGAAATTTTAGTCTATCTCTAGTTCGCAGCCTTTGTAGTGCTGCTAACCACAGTTTAAAGGAGTGAGCTGGAGCAATGTCTGGGTCCCATATGAGTTTATGGAATTGAAAATTGATTATACGTCTTAAAAGCAGCCTTCTACAAGATTCAATAGAGAAAGTTTTAGAGCTATGTAGCTCCCATTGTATTGAATCTGTTTGTGATTGATCAGGCTGGTAGTTTGCTAGATTATTCATGATAGTGCTGGTGCCTCTGTTTGAATGGAAAGGCCAGCTCCAGTTTCTATTTTGTATTAGCCTCTCCACCTTGGTGCTCTCAGGAATTGATCCTCGCAGTGTTTGGTATTATTGAGTGAAGTACAATGGCCCCATGGGATGCCAATTATCAAACCTGAAAGTCGTATCCCTTTCATTTCCTATGAAGTGCTTGACATGAGGTTGCATGAATTGCCTTATGCTCAGTATCTGTTGGAATGCATAGGATTGTGTAGATTTGCTTTGAGTAGCCATATGCTCTCTTGTTTGATGTGTACCATGTGAATCCATTTCACCCATAGACTTTCCTTTGCCACACCTATTCTCTATAGTCTCTTAGCCAACAAAGCTTTTGCCATTCTAATAGCTGAGGTGATTCCAAGTCCTCTATAATCCTTAGGTAGACATACTGAGCTCCATTTAACTTTGGGGGAGGTTCCATGATTGTTGTTCTGTCCATCCCATACAAAATCTCTTATGCATCTGTCAATTTTCTTCAAGGTACTCTTAGGTAAGGCAGTATGTGAAAGCCAGTAGATATATAAGTTATTGAGAATTGAGATAGCCAGTTGCAATCTGCCTCCATAGGAAAGCAATTTTTCACTCCAGCTTGATATTCTCTTTTCGATGGAGACAATAAGGGGCCTGCACTCTATTTCCTTGAGTTTTTTAGTAGCGATAGGAACTCCCAAATAGGTGTGTGGCACATGCTTGAATCAATTTTGATAAACATATGCTCCTTTTGTTAAAGCGATCAGCGAAAGTGGATTGAACAAGCTATTGGTGAAAATAACATCCTAATGGAATTTTCATTTAGAGTTCTTTGACATCTTTTTCTTGTGTTCCAGGACTAAAGGCATTATACTGAAGGCTTTAGATAAAAATGTAGCTTGTGTTGATGAATTTTCATTGGATGTTATGTCACTTCTTCTGCTATTGTTTTTGTGAATTGGTTCACTTTATGGGTTATAGGTTTCTCTTCCCAGCTCTGGGAGGATTGCTGTTTGGCTATGACATTGGTGCCACTTCTGGTGCTGCAATATCATTGCAGGTGCTTCAAAAATTTAGTGGCCTTTTCTCTAATTTTACAAGTTACCCTTCTTGTAACTTATCTTACAACCAATATTTCTTGAATTTGATAATTACTTTGTCAATTTATCAGTCACCTGAACTTAGTGGGACAACATGGTTCAACCTTTCAGCTGTTCAGCTTGGCCTTGTGGTATGGGTTATGGGCTGTACTAGTTGCTCTTTCTCCATTGACTATAGAAGCGCTTTTGTCCTGTTTTCTTGTCAATGAATCAGTCTTTTCTGAAGACTTATGGACTTGAATGTAGGTTAGTGGTTCACTTTATGGAGCTCTCCTTAGTTCCCTCCTTGCCTACCCAATTGCAGATTTTCTGGGTACTTTTCTTAGCTACTCTTGTTCATTATAGATACTTGGAACTTCTCAACTAATGTCTGCTATACATTTGCATGTGTTGTAAATAAAGGAAGAAGAAGGGAACTTATCACAGCATCTGTACTATATTTTCTTGGTGGATTGGTAACTGGTAATGCTCCTAGCCTTGTTATTCTCTTAGTAGGACGCCTTCTCTATGGACTTGGTATTGGTTTGGTGAGCCTCTTACCACATAAGATTGCTGTACAATAAATTTTGTATGATAGAATGATGACAGATAACTAATTCAAACATCTTATAAATGTTGCTACGTTACAGGCCATGCATGGTGCTCCTCTATATATTGCAGAAACTTGCCCATCACAGATTCGTGGAACTCTAGTATCTCTAAAGGAGCTATTCATAGTTCTGGGAATTTTGGTGTGACACATTATTCTCTGTCTTCTTAGTAACTTACCTTTCATAAATAGCTTAGTCCTGAAAATTTCTACAGTTAGGATATTCTGTAGGAAGCTTCCAAATTGATGCAGTTGGGGGTTGGCGTTACATGTATGGATTTGGCATGCCAGTTGCTTTGCTTATGGGACTAGGCATGTGGACTCTCCCGCCCTCTCCACGCTGGTTGCTTCTTAGGGCGGTTCAGGGGAAAGGATCCTTACAAGATTACAAAGAGAAGGCCATTTATGCCCTCAGCAAACTAAGGGGCCGGCCTCTTGGTGACAAGGAATCTGAGCAGCAAATAGAAGAGACCCTTTTGTCATTGAAGTCTGCCTATTCCGAGGAGGAATCTGAGGGGAATTTCTTGGAAGTTTTGCAAGGACCAAGTTTGAAAGCCTTCATTATTGGTGGGGGATTGGTGCTCTTCCAACAGGTTCTCATCTTTTTAATTTATTAGCTGTTCTTTCATGCTATTTTGTGCGTGGTTGTAAAGAAAGAGAAATCATATCTGGTTTGTACCGATCACCTGATTTTGGCAGATAACTGGTCAACCAAGTGTTCTATATTATGCAGGTCAAATTCTACAGGTATCCAACAAAATGTTTTAATAAACTGTTCCATTTCCAATATGGAAGTATTTTCTTTTATGCCATTTAACTCAAACTATAATAAAATCTTTGTTTGTAATACAAAAGAGTGCTGGGTTCTCTGCTGCCGCAGATGCTACCAGAGTTTCAGTTGTAGTAGGTCTGTTCAAGGTACCTCTCTAACGGTTTTTCCAATTTAAACTAAAACTTAGTTTTATAGCCATATCTGTTCCAATTCCTGAAGCAATGAACTATTTGTCTCTGATTTATCTGCTGTAGCTACTGATGACATGGATAGCTGTCCTAAAAGTTGATGATATTGGGAGAAGACCCTTACTAATTGGAGGTGTCGGTGGGATTGTACGCACACTACCTGTTGTAATATTTTATTTTGTCTACATTTGAAGAGTGAAAAGCATCTGCTTTCTCTGTTCTTGTTGCAGGCTGTTTCATTGCTTATGCTTTCTGCTTACTATAAGTTTCTAGGAGGATTCCCTATTCTGGCTGTGGCCGCTTTGCTGCTCTATGTTGGTTGCTATCAGGCAAGTACATAGGTTCCATTGGAGATTACTGAAATTTACTTCTTCTTTGGATATGATTCGAAATTTACTTCTTCTTTGGATATGATTCTGCTATTCTGCCATAGTAATTACTGAAAACTGAAAGTTGAGATAGCAGGAGA
>JANPWT010000008.1:42805565-42822126 GCA_024678245.1 Erythroxylum densum | reverse complement strand
ACACAATTCATATCCGAAAACACTCATTGAATTCATTTTAATATTTCTAATTTCCACCGAAAGTTCGGGGTCCAACATGATATACATGAAAATAATCCACAAACTTCTACTATAGAAGTCACTACTAATGAAATAAGTGGAGAACTAGGTGCATCCAAAAAATGTGGAACGTAATGATGATTTTTAGACAATTGTGAGAAGGAAACCAGGTAGGAAAAAGAATCCTCATACACTTAAAACCAATACATAAAGATTATGACTTGAAGTATAAGAGCAGCTAAATCTCCACTTAAGAAACTTTCATTAAAGGATCCTCTAAAATAAGCCTGATATAATAGGCATTTTGGAGACCAGGGTAAAGCAAAACAAATGGAACTTACGACAACTACTGTATCTAAATTGGAAGAAGATTTCCATTCATGCTTATCATCCTAATGGAGAATTATGGTTTTCTATGATTGCCAATTTATAAAATCTAGTATTAGTCTCATTATTGATCAATTGACACACATCAAATCAATAACCAAAAAAACCATCACATCTTTCATATATGCTCATAATAGTGGCTATTAGAGAATCTCATTGTGGAACAAACTAAGGGAGATGGAAATTAACACTAAAGAACCTTGGATATTAATGGAAGACTTCAACTATATTACCTCCTTTGACGAAACTAAAGGGAAAAGATCCTCTAGACTTCAACTATATTACTAAAGTTGATGTGGTAAGACTCAAAACTCCTTTTAGGCTTAACAATTTTCTTACTAACCTAGTTGGCTTTGATGATGCTATCTGAAAGGGTATTGGAGCTAATGTTTTAGGCACTAAACAATTCATATATGTTCAAAAGTTGAAGATCATTAAAGACGAGCTAAAGATTCTACATTAAACAAAATATTGGCAACACTCAAAACCTCCTTCATAGAGCCAACCAAACTTTGACTTCTATTTAGATTTCTCTAAATAATAATCCTTCCTCCTTATATATGCAACGAGCAACCTATCCAAAGCTCTTGTTTATGATTCTTCTCTAAAGAACTAAAGATCTAGGATAAAAGAGGCAGACAAAAGTTCTTCTTTCGTCCATAGAGCTGTGGTTTATGAGAAATGTATAACAGGATCTCTTCAATAGAAAAGGTTGATACAAGTATCACTTAGTAGAAGTAATTATTAGAGGAAGCTACTACTTATTTCTCTGATGTGATGAATACCCCTACCAATGCTCTACCATCTTCTGAACTAGTTAGAGGAATAATGAAGGAATGTCTTACCTTATTGGAGATAGAATTTCTCCCTGAACCAGTGACTATTTAAGAGTTTGAAGAAGCCTTGAAACTACTTGACGCTCACAAGGAGCTAGGCCTTAATGTTTTTAACATTAACTTTGTCAAAACATGGCCTCTGATGAAGGACATGGTTATGGCTGTTATCTTAAAGTTATTTACAAATAGAAAGCTATTGGGAGAAATCAATAGAACATACATAACATTGATTCCTAAGGGTGGTGAGCAAAAGAAGTTAAGTGACTATTGACCCATATCTTATTACAATTCAATCTAAAAGATAATTTCTAAACTTTTGGATGAAAGATTGATGGTGCTTACTAGTTACATTGATCAATCCTAAGCTAATTATATTCCAAGGAGAAGCATGGGAGATAACATAATTCTTTTGCAAGATCTTCTAAGAAATTATTCCAAAAAGAAAGGAGGCAAGAATTGCATGATCAACTTTGATCTCAAGAAAGCTTATAATAATATAGATTGAAATTTTCTTGTAAACATCATGAGGTCTAGGAATTTTCTAGTGAACTTTGTTGAATGGATGCAATAGTGCTTCTTTACATATATTTTCATATAATGGTAAATGGTGAATCAACTCGAGCTATCAAAAGTTATAAATGGATCAGACAAGGTGACCCTACTTCTCCCTACATATTTGTAACATTATATGATTATAAATTATATAATATTACAATTTTTTTAATTAAGATAATTTTCTTAGCTCAGTAACTAGAATTATAATCTTGACTCCAATTTGGATTATTCAATATACCCTACCACTTTAACTAGCACGAGAAGGAGATATCACCATTTAGGATATAATTTTTAACCGTAACTTGTTTAATCTCTTCATGTACATACTCCTGCCCATGTAGTCGTTAGCCTTTGGCTTAAGCTAAGAATGAACCTTCTCTTCCTAACTTCTCGTGGGTCCAAGATGTTACCCAATCTTCCAACCTCTTTTTACTTTTACTTTGTTTTCTTATTACTAGTATTTGGCTTTGCATTCTCCTTTATGGCCATTTAATATATTCATTTTCAAAGAAAATAAAAGTTTTAAACAATGCTTAGTGTTCAAAGATATTAAATGACAAAATCAAATTTACCAAGTAAATGAAAATTTCAAGTAAAATTAATTAACATTTTTAATAATTTGGTATCTTCTAAAGATTTATGTCCATTTATTAACCTCTTGATGGAGGACCATCAAACAAAGCCTTGGAAGATATGTCCAATATTTGCTTTGGATCCCAAGAAGAAGAACCGGCCAAAGAGGATGAAGAGTTAGAAGAAGTTGGCCTCAACATTCTCCTATAATACTAAGCTTTATGGAAACCTTTCGGGGACTCTAAAGCCTTGGTCCAAGTTGATGATCTTAAATCCCAAATGGAGCCCATAGGGGAGAAGGCTCTCGGCTAAAATCAAGTCACATGTTGTCCTATAACTTGACTTGGCCAAGAGAAGGTATAATATTTCAACCTATGGTATGTTTTCAATAAGAGCAATCCATTACTCATAAGTTTCTTATTTAATGTGTTTAATTCTTATTTAGTTCATTTTAATTCCTATCCTTAATTTTACACATTAATACATGTATAGTGGACAATTAGGGATAGTTTTTTTGTTATGAATGTTTCATTAAGAGTCCATTAGAAGGTGAGAAATCGAATCATGTAGTTCTCCACCTTCCTTTTAGCTAATTTTCCTATTTAAGTCATGTTTTGTTTCCTTTTAAAGGAGAGAATTTTTAGAATGAAAAATATTGAGTATTATTCTCAAATTTAAAGTCAATTTGCTCTTGGGTTGTCTATTTACCGAAAATAGAACAAGGGTTTGTTAGTTTTCCAAAAAATTCCACATTTTTTTCAATTTTCTTCTTCATTTCCCGAAACAGTATCATTCCTGACCAGTTTTACCATCTCATCCATAAATTTTCACACACACATCAAAATACAAAATTTCCTCACCAAACTTGTAGCTGACTTCTTGTTCTACAATTTTGCTTTTAGAATCATCCCCAAATTCCTTGTAGTTTGTCTGCAAATTACAAAACCATCCACTGCTAATTCCTAATATGAGAAACACAAAACTAGACCAAACTTTCACTTATCATCACCCATCACCTCCAGCCAAATTCTGACCACCAAAATGACCACACGCCATCATTACACAAATGGATTTTGCCTCTGGATTTATTTTATGAGCTCTGATCTGATCCTTGGCATAGATGTTCCTTATTGCTGCTGTAGGTTTTGCAGGGTCATTCACCTTTTAAAATTTTTTTAAAGAGGTATACTTTGGAAAAGGACAAATTAGCCTTCTAAAATCGCTAGTAAGTAACCTTTCGTGTAAAATTATTTTTTAAATTTATTCTATGGTTTCAACTTGCCAATCCCTGTATTATTTGAGAAGTCATGTTAGTGTTTTTTTTAATTATAAAAGAAAGGAAAACAATACAAATTACATAATCCTATGAGGGAAGCTAATCCCAGCCATATACTCTATAAGGATTATGGCGCACCCTGAAGGTGCACTAGCAAAATTGGTAGTCCCGAGTCCAAAATTAACCACAAAATTGGTGAGTCAGTTAACGCACCGATTTCCCTCTTTGTATGTATGGCGAGGAAGAACAACCCAGTTCTGGGTAAATAATTCGTTGATGCCCAGGACAAGGGGGTTGAGCGACATTGTCCGATTGGTTGTGTCAGATAAGAGATTCTTGACTACGAGAGAATCCAACTCTAATACCACGCGTCGATAACCAAGATCCCAAGCTGATTTCAGACCCGAAAGAACTCCCCAGAGTTCAATCAAGCCGAGAGAGTACCAACCAATATTTTGTACAAATCTGCCAAGCCAAGCACTAGAGTTATCCCATATAATTCCACCTAATATGGCCGAAGAGTTTGCACTATTGCACGCGCTATCGGTATTTAGTTTTACCCATCTAGGAGTAGGCAAACACCACCCAATAAGTTGTTCGTAACGAGGTCGAGAATCAAGACAGGCTCTAACTTGCCAGATTGAAGCCTGGTGGATCTGGTGGACATAGTTTAACACAAGAGTTACAGGAGAAAGCGACCACGAGAATTGGTTGTCAAAGAGGGCCATATTTCTCCATATCCATAGAAACCAGTAAGCGGTACCAAAGATAACTGACCAGTCAAGGCTAGAAACTAATCGATGCTTTTGAAGATTTAGAGTGAGCCAATCATGAATATTTGGGTTCAAAAAGTCAGGACATATGTCTTGGAGAGGGAAAGTAAGGCATAGGTTACACACTTTGGGTCAATCGCATACAATATGTAGCGAGGATTCTTCTGTATGGCAATGATAGTAGTCCAAGCTCATAGTAAGATGTTTGCGAACGAGTTGTTGATTATAGAGTAGGTGGTCACGCGCGAGGAGCCAAAGGAATGAGCGAATACATTGGGGGTCGGGTCAGTGCCATATGGGCTTCCAAAGGCCACTAGAATGAAAGTTGGCGTGCTCCATAATCATAGAATATGCCGAGGCTGTAGTGAATTGCCCAGTATTCGATGGGCCCCAGATTAGCTTGTCCGTCCCTAGGTAAGGCTTGGGAGAAAAGGTTCCCGCAATGGAGACAAAGTTTGAAATGCATCCCAATTCTAATTATCTGTGTTATCCACATAGTGGTGAACACGTAGATCACGGTCAGATTGGGAAATTGGACTATTGGTAGGTGGTAAAAGGGGTACCACATTTGTAACCCAAGGATCTCACCAAAAATTGAGCCGTGGAACCATCACAAATTATGCATTTCATGCGTTATATCATGTTAGGCCAGATAGCTTTGATACTCTTCTAAACCATTGAGCCTCCAGTAGTATTAATAGAGGAAGGGATGTTGTTGATGTCAAAGTTATACTTAACAGCCAGAATTTGCACCCATAATGCTTTAGGTTTAGAGATCATCGCCCACCCTAACTTTGTAAGTAATACGTCATTGGTGGCTCTAATGTTGCGAATCCCAAGCCCACCTAGTTCTTTCGGTTGGCACACTTTGTCCCAATGAATGAGGTGAATCTTTCGATTGCCGGGAGAGAAGCCCATAAGAAATTTCGCATGATTTTCTCCAATACATCGCATAAACTCTGAAGAAGACGGACCGTCTGCATTGTATAGATAGGAAGAGCATAAATAATTGATTGGATCAACGTGAAGCGTACCGCAAACGACAAAAGATTGACTTGCCATCCTAAAAGGCGTTGTTGCACTTTGTCGAGTATATATTGATACATTCTTTTATTGACTTTCTCGTACAACAGCAATACTCCAAGATAGCGTTCTAGATCTACTGTCTACTTGAAGCTCAATTCTTTGCTAAGAAAGCGTGTTACTGACTGATGGATGTTCTTGGAGTTATGTTAGCGGTTTTAATGTTAAATTGATGTGTTGTAAAATAATGATTAATATTGAAATAGCTCTTCACTAGAGTTTATTTCTAACTTTACTAGATATGATTCAGTAGCAAAATTTTACAATGCCTTTAATAGCCTCTCTACTTTATGATTGCAGCAATTAGAAGAATTATTGGATGAAAGGTAGGGAAAAACATAATAAATAGGGACAATGATGTATTTAGTCCTCCAGCTATGGTATAAAGTGTAGGAATAATATATGAAAAATTCGAGTACGAGTAATCAATTAAAAAAAGTGAGATAATTTGAGTACTAAATATACCACTATCCCCAATAAAAATATGGAGCAAGAGAAGGGAAGGAGCTATGTGAAATCTTGTCAGATTATGTATTGGTGGTTGAATTCCACTCTATATTTGATTTTAGCATAAAAGTTTAGAATTCCACAATCGTGTTTTCAAAAGCCGACTTGTCTGTTTTCTTCTAGAATCTTCCTGGTTGTCTAAACTACTCTTTTAAAATATATCTTTGGCGACATATATGAGAATCAACTAATTATTGCCACTGGAAAAGGGGAACCCGCTGTAGTGATGTCTGAGTATGGTTTCAAGTAAGGATTTGGTGATATTTATGTTGTTTTTCGAGACTACATGGTCATTGTTCTCCTATCATTGCAAGATATGGCATTTTTTTGGCAGAAGAGTCCTGTCGTTAGATGAATATGCTACCTTCTTTGAGAATATTGACCCCGTATCTCAATACAAGAAGTGGACAACCCAGAATGTATTTGATAAGGGTGTTCCACCTATGAACATGGCTAAAAGATATGATAATCATACAGAAAAAGTGAAGGCCATTTTTGTTGTCAGTGATCCTGTTGACTGGGGGAGGGACATTCAGGTACTTTCATTCTTATGTAGGCTTCATCCAATAGCTGTTCAATTAAGTCATTCTTGAGACTCAGAAAATGTGAACATAGAGGCTGACAAGAAGCTTTTGGTTATATTAGTGCTTATATGCAAAAGTTCAATAATGTTCTCACCTTTTTCCTTCAATTCAATTCATATTTTTTGTTTTTTAGCGTTGCAATTTGAACTCTAGGAAGGCTGTAAAAGCACTATTGAATTGCTTTAGGTTCTCTGTGATGTATTAAGTTCTGGGGGCCTCCCAGGACTGAACAATGGGCATCAACCTCCTCTATACTTTACTGCTGATGACCTTGCCTATCAGGTTCATCCTTTCCATTATTAACGCACAAATTCTGAACGATTCTTAAAAGTCAAAATCGGAAGTTCTTATGAGTTACTCTTTTAGTGTAGAATCATCCATTGATCTTGAAAACCTTGTACGCGTAATCGTACCATGTTTTAATTGCTTTTTGCATTAGTCACTCCTTTAGCCTGTCTCCAGCAGTACTGCGTGAGGTGCTGGAGAAATGGGAACTGGAAAATTTTGATAGTAATCGATCAGCTCATATGCAATAAAGGCTGCATTTTCATCTAAGCGGCTTGGCATGGGAGCTTTCAGAATTGCTCTGGAAAATGTCTTCAACAGGTAAGTTTGGTGTCTCCCATTGCCATGTCAAAACTTGTTGAGTTCTGCTGTGACAAAAGGGTTGCAGCAAGTGGATATCTTTAGACTATTCAAGAAGGTGTTTTAGTAGGTTAGGCTTTTTTTTGTAAATCTGCTAATTAGGTATTCTTTTTGTAATAAGTTTATCCACGTTAAAAAAAATATTGCATTGAAGAATGTGCATGGAAAACCTATAAAATTAAGGAATACCAAAAAGCTGAAAGCAATGGGTAAATGATGGTCTTTTAGCCGCAGAAAAGCTAGTAAATAATTCTTTATTAAACACCCATTTTCTCTTTAGACATGAAGTAAGAGTTCACATCAAATCTTGATTGTTTCTCCATTTAATTATTGATATGGAAACTTGGCTTGCCATTACAGATCAAGAGCACCTATTGATGGGATGCTGTAATATTAAGAACTTCTATCCAATTCTTGATGAGCAGATGTGCCATCAATGATGCTTAAAATTTGTGTTTGAATTTTCTGCATCTTTTTCTGCTTCTATATGTGTACTTTGGGAACCCAAATCCTTCTTTATTCAAGAATGCGGAGACTTTCTTTACAAATGAAGAGCTCATATTAACAGGATGCTTTTAAGAGAATGTTGTGTTTAATCCTTTTAAATTTCTTTCTTTTCTGTAGTTTGTTTAGCATGATGGAGTTGGAAACTTTGCATGCACATCTTTGAATTTTTAACCAATTCTCAAAGAGCAGATGTTCCATTGACACGATTGGATAGTAAGATTTTATATTTGGAATTTCATATAGAACATCACACGGCAAACCAAATCCTTTTGTATTTGAGAATGCGAAAACCACTTTGTGAGTCAGCTTCAACCTTATTGTTCCCTTGACAATTTGGAGGAATGTGATGACCCCCAAATTCAATCACATTCTTTCAAAACACTTTATATGATTGGCGACAATCCTTCAGTTGACGTTAAAGGCGGACGACTGGTGCCTTCCACCTCTATATCTCTTTATTGATGCATCAGATCTCACACCACTTAGGCCATCATACATTGTAGAAACAGTTTTAGTTTTTACGAACATTTACAAAGACAGTATTCCATCTTATTTTCAGGCAGGACGTCATTGGTAGGAGAAAGCAACCATGCGGAGTTCCTGACAGATCTGGCAAGTGAATGTGTAAATTTTCACACTGCAATTGTGACTATTGTTTGCAAACATAATTCGTTAAAGATGTGCATAATTTGTCCCAAAACTAGAAAATTGGATGGAGAACAGATTCAAGGAATTGTATGCACAGTTTCTTTATTGGTTATATATAATAACATCTGCTTTAAACTATGCAACTTGTTGATACTGTCAAAGAGGCTGTTGACTACATTCTCGAAAGGGAGCTTGGTTCTTAATCAATACAGTTCCAGATTTGGTTTAGTGCGATTCTTGTTTGTATATAAGAAGATAAAAAGAGAGTAATGTTAAAGGGGATTACTTGGATTTTAATAGATGTATTTGTGTTTCTCACCGTCGCTGTAAGCAGTTGTAGCTGGACTGGATATATGGTTTTGTACTTAAAACCCGAAACTCGCGACCTTTTGATGCACCGAGATTACCTCTAATTTGCTGTCCTATTTATAAAAACTTATTTTTAAAAAAAGAAGAAAAATCACTCGGTTGAATTAATTCTAATTGGATTGATTACGTGTCATTGAGCATAATTTAGTGAAATCGTCAGAAAAATATTTGAACTTAATGAAGCTTACACATTAAGGAAAGTAAAATTATGCAACTCAAAATTAACCGTCAATCTAATTCACTAACTCATAATAAAAAAAGATTTAGTTTATATTATAATATTTAATAACAAATCTTTTACCTAACTTTTTTTTAATCATTCTCTTATTTTTCAATTTTCATTCCATACAAGTATTAAGAAGAAAATTACAATAGAAATGAGCGTTGGTTATTCATTAAATTACGCCAAACACGCCGCATCCATACTTTTCCCGGATGATAAGATATCGATAGTCCCAAATCCCAAGTTCTGCCGTTCTCTACCACCGTGACCATGGATACAACTCTCCTCTCATTCCCTTCCTCCAAAACCTTTATCCAATTCCGTCCTTCAAACCCATTTCTCCTCTCCAAACCCACCTACAAGCCCACCTTCCCAAGACCCATCTTCATCAAATCCGCCATTTCTCGCACCAAGAAGGAACAGACAGTAGAGACTGTCAAATCCCAGCTCGAGAACTGCTATCTAATAGCGGCTATCAAGTACACGGGCTTCACCGTCAAGCAGTTCCAAGATCTCCGGAGATCATTGCCCGAAACTTCCAAACTCATTGTGGCGAAGAATACGTTGGTGTACAAGGCCGTCGTGGGCACTCCATGGGAGGCCCTGGAGCCTTGCATGAAGGGTATGAATGCCTGGTTGTTTGTGCACAGTGAGGAGATTCCTGAGGCCATTAAACCCTACAGGGCGTTTCAGAGAGAGAAAAAATTGGATGGGAATGATTTTACAGGCGCCGTCTTCGAAGGTAAGTTTTATGGGCCTAGTGATTTTAAGCAGCTTGAAACCATGCCGTCTCGGGCTGAGATTTATGCTAAGATCTTGGGCTCACTGCAAGGTCCGGCCATTGGTTTGGTCGGGACCTTACAGGCTCCAGCGAGGGATGTTATTATGGTGTTGAAGGCGTATGTGAAGAAGCTGGAGGAGGAGAGTGGTGGGCAATAGTGGATGTTATTTCCTTTTAAGCCTCAAGACCCTTTTTGTGGACTTGTGAATTGTTGTAGCAGTTTAGAATCAAAGATTGGATGGGTAAGTTTGTAGAATTTTGTATAATTGGAAGTTGAAATATTGAATTGTGATTTTTAATTGACGACTTACTGAGTTTCAAGGACAAATGTCTAAGTTGGTTGTCTGTAACTGAAGAATGTGACATTGATTCAGTTGATTAAACCTACTTTGTGTTTGGTTGGCCTTTTCACTGGGGAGATTGTTTGTTTTTGTGTTCTCGAGTTTGTTCCTAAAGCCATTTCTTTGGTTGATTGCATATTGTTCAGTATGTGATGAGGTGATACAAATAAGTTG
Organism: Erythroxylum densum; assembly: GCA_024678245.1. NCBI lineage: Eukaryota > Viridiplantae > Streptophyta > Magnoliopsida > Malpighiales > Erythroxylaceae > Erythroxylum > Erythroxylum densum. The sequence continues at coordinate 42,811,825 of JANPWT010000008.1, read as the reverse complement.
CAGTCCTGTGGACAGTTTTCCAGTAGCAAATGCTGCTTCATGTGTTAATAGTTCCGTAACTCTTGAGTAATCAATATGGTTCTTGCAGATAAGATAAGGCTTTGCCTTGTCTGTCGTGGAGCAAATCCTGGTTTTCTATGGTCTTCTTGGTAGCTAATTTGGTTTGTTTGGATGAAATTTGTGACCTGGGAATTGCTTTACACAACAAAATCAAGTACACTGCTTACCGAAGAAGAAGCTGAAGGTGCAGCCTGGCCCTTTTCTTGTTTAATTTTGTCCCCCTGTAAGCATATGCATAAGGTATAATTATGTAGATATATTTCAGTAGTAACCAAGCGGAGAACTCATGGAATGCTTCAGACCTACTCAAGATTGCGTTGCAGATGATAGTTGATTCTGTCGTCAACTCCACACACTGGCATTAACAGCTGCATTCAACTCCACAATCCACATAGCTGATTCTGTCATGCATGAGCTTGACAGAAAAGAAGACGGCTCGAGTAACTCACCCAAACCCAACACTTGCAAATTCTAGCATCAGTACTACTGCACTTTCCAGTTTCCTCCAATAAATTAATGATTTGCAGAGTACCGTGCGTGATCCATACCAAACCATACAGTACATGTGTAATGTAAACATAATAATATAATACCATTAAGATGAAAAACAAAAACAAATTATAAAAAAAAAAATTTAAAACTATTCTATTCTGTTTCCGGAATTTTTATAATAAACTCAACTTAAAGCCACCAAATCGCCACCAAGCACTGCCATGCCATCTCCTCAACCCTAAACTCTCCCAAGTATTCTTCAATGTCGCCGATCGACCCTCACTCGTTCACCGACTCAGAGAACCCACTCACCACCCACATCTCTCTGTCTCTCTATTTCGACTTCCCTTCCTCCACCATCCATGCCGCCGCCCTCCTCTCCCTCTCAGGCCCTCACTCCGGCTCCCTCTCTCTCGACGCCCGCTCTCTCTCTATCCACAAGGTCCTCGACCCCAACACCCTAACCCCTCTTCCTTTCTCCCTCTCCCAACTCCACCCTGTCAAAGGTCACAACCTCACTGTCACTCTCAATAACCAAACTTCCATTCTCGTTCTCTACTCCACTTCACCGTCCTCCTCCGCTCTTCAATGGCTATCTCCCCCTCAGACATTCAACAAGGCCCATCCATTTGTTTACACCCAATGTCAGTCTATTCATGCTCGCTCCGTGTTCCCATGTCACGACACGCCCGCGGCGAGAATCTGTTATTCAGCTCGTTTGAACATCCCCCGGCAGCTCTCCGCCGTGATGTCCGCCAGGCACTGTGATCGTCGAGACCCGGTCGCCGGAGACGTGAGTGAAGGTTTTACCGATGATATTGGATTCAAGCTTCAGACTTTGTGGCTTGCAGAAGGGAGAGTAGTGGAGGAGTTTGTGATGGAGCAACCAATTCCGCCATATTTGTTTGCTTTTGCGGTTGGCGAATTGGGGTTTAGAGAGGTGGGACCCAGGACTAGGGTTTACTCGGAGGCGGTAGTTGGAGTTCTAGATGCGGCGGCGAGGGAGTTCGCGGGGACGGAGGAGATGATAAGGCAAGGGGAAAAGCTGTTTGGGGAATATGTCTGGGAGAGGTTTGATCTGTTGGTGTTGCCTCCCAGCTTTCCTTATGGTGGAATGGAGAATCCGAGGATGGTCTTTTTGACTCCCACCGTGATAAAAGGTGATTCTAGTGGAGCACAGGTCGTGGCCCATGAGTTAGCTCATAGTTGGACTGGGAATTTGATTACTAATAAGAATAACGAGCACTTTTGGTTGAATGAGGTGTGTCAAAAGTGTCGGGTTCATGTTTACTATTTTTGACTTCTTATTTGCTCTGCTCTTGTTGCCTCTGATTTTAGATTGCTTTGCCTAGTATGCAGTGAGTGCTCTAGCTTCTGTTCATTTGACTTTATTATTTTGTTTCAGCTGAATATGAACCGTGTGGTGCTTCAGGAAAAGTGTAATACTCGTTATTCTTTACATGCCTATGCATGCATGTCTGAGGACAGAGTTCATGTGCATTCAGCTTATTAGCTCTTAACATTGAGGCATTGATGTGTCCCTTTTTCGGAAATTCTCTGTTGCTAAATAGTTTCGATTGTACTGGAGTGTGTCCTTTGTATTTCAGCTGAAGTTTTCAGATGGAACCTTCTAAGAACATGTAGTCGTAATATCTCTTAATAGCTTTTAGCCAAGAAGTATATCTCTTTCTGGGTTCTACGGTGGAGGACGATTCTTTCTTCCTTTTTTGTTTTTTAGTCTTTAACTTCGGTTTTATAGTTTCTAAATCATGATTATAGGGTTTTACAACATATGCTGAGAGGAGAATCGTGGAGGTTGTGCAAGGAGAAGACAGGGCTACACTAAATATTGGAATTGGTTGGAGGGGTTTAAATGAGGAGATCGAGAGGTTTGCGGACAATTTAGAGTTCACCAAGCTCAGAACCAATCAAGAAGGTGTGGACCCTGATGATGTGTACTCACAAGTTCCATATGAGAAAGGTTTCCAATTTTTGTTTCGGATTGAGCGTCAGGTATGTTAATGAATTATGGTCAAAACTTGGAGATCAATTTATCATAAAGTTCTAATGAATCATGGTCAAAACTTGGAGATCAATTTCATAAAGTTCTTACGGTTGCATTTATCTGTGGAAATGGAATGCTTAGATCGGAAGACCTGCATTTGATGAGTTCCTTAAGAAGTACATTTCCAACTTCAAGTTCAAATCTATCGATACAGAGACATTTCTTGATTTTCTAAAAGCAAATGTTCCTGGAATAGAGAAAGACATAGACCTGCAATTATGGACTGAGGGGACTGGCATACCCCCAGATGCCTATGAACCAGTTTCCAAACTTTATGCCAAGATCATTTCACTTGCAAATGAATTTAAGGTAGGAAGGATGCCAAGGGAGGATGAAGTTGCTGATTGGCAGGGACAGGAATGGGAGCTTTACTTGGAGAATCTGCCCAAATCTGTTGAATCTTCTCAGGTAGTGACAAATGGCTTTTTTAGTTGTTTCCCATGCTTACCAACTCGATCACCATGTTTTGTTGAAGCTAGTTTTCTAATCATTCATTTCTACATGTGTCCCTTCCCCTTGCTTTCTGTGTACATAGAATCACATGCATTCTTGTGAAGCTTACACCAAAATGTGCGGTATGACTAGTTAGTGGACCTCTCTACATGAAGTTGTTTCTTGTAGAATTATATGAAGGGATCAGTTCTTGGTTCATGTGGCTAGTCATCCACTTGGTTGGAGTTCCTGGTGTGTGTCAAGCTTTTCTTCTGTTAATTGGCTGACATGTAATATAGACTTTTGTGTTCCGCTATCTCTTCTACATTCATGTCCTCCAGTTTTGGCTCTTGTGCTTGAAGTTAGAATAATGAAAACTCTACATTCTTCCTCAGCAGGTAGATTGGGATTATTAACATGTGTTTTAATCATGTAGATCTTAGCCCTGGATGCACGGTACAGGCTGTCAGAATCAAAGGATTATGAGGTGAAAGTAGCATTTCTTGAACTGGCCATTTCTTGCAGATGCCGGGATTACTATGGTGAGGTTGAGAAAAGTCTAAAGGAAGTTGGAAGGATGAAGTATCTTCGTCCACTCTACACAGCTCTTGTTCAAGGCAGTGGAAAGGAAGAAGAGAAGATTTTGGCAAAAAGAGTGTTTGCAGAGGCTCGTGAATGTTATCATCCCATAGCTCAAGGAGTTGTTGAGTCCATCTTTACAAAACACCTTTAGGATGACTAGTAATATTTGGTTTTTGGATGTTGTATGATTTTGCTTTTTGTTAATGCCACGGAATACGGGCACTTGTGTAAGCCAAAGAATTGTGCTCTACTTCGAATATGATTTGACTTCTTTTATTAACAAAATAATATTATTATGTTTAAACGGTGTCCTACTTGAGGTTGAGTTTTTCTCTCCCGTACCCTCTGTACTATTCACCTGTCGCTTGTATAAGTTTGCATCGAAGAGAATTACGTCCTTGTCCGAGTCAATTTAAGTTAATTGAAATTTAGATTAAATTAAATTAAGAACCGAATTCGGACTTAAAGCTCTGTGGTTGGTCTAGCTTGAAGTTTGAATTGGAGCGTTTCCAAAAACGCTATACGCTCCAGTGTTGTCAGCGTCCTTATCTTGCTATCTGACCTCCTAACTGATATCACATCTTCATTTTTTGACATGTCAAAGATAACAAACTGTTGATCTTCACGGTCATCTCATCGTCTTCTTCTTCCTCTTAAGTATTAGGTTGCATAAGTAGTTTCAGTTCCTCAATTGCTTTGCTTCTCTAAACACCTAATGCTCTTCGCTCAAACTCGTTTTTCAAATCTTCAGTAGCCCGCTGTATTTTCCTTATCTTTCTATCTCTTCTGCCTGAAAGCAGCATCAGGTTTTGAGTCACTCCAAGCTCGGATCCAATAGTCTTACCTGAACAATGTCAATTATTGGCAAAGAATGGTGCTTCTTTTATGATAAGTTTTGCTAAAACGTATTTGGGCAAATCTACCGATCCTTGTATTAATCGTTGCAATATATACACGGCATGAAATCCTCTGTCCTTATTTTTTGTATACCAACTCTACCCTATTTGATCCAAGCCATTCATTTATGTGGGACCTACATAAACAGATGGCTTGGATCAAATGGGAGAGAGTTGGTACACAAAACCTATATTGTTGGAATTATGTCCTATATGTTCATCCCACCAAATCCTCCATCAAACATGGTCCGTAATTGGTGGATTGATTTATTGCCATATGTACCTGCAAACAATCTATATATGTAATCAGATTGATAAATGAAAATGTGTGAAGGAATTATTTGTTACTTTACAATTAATGCTATTGCCTAATAAAAGTAGAGATGTTACTTATTTGAAATGAACATTCAATGATATGTTTTTTGTTTCTCTAGAATGTGTCATCTTCTTTCTTATTCTTCTTTTGAAACTACACTTCACTCTTTCTTGAAATTAATAAACAAATACATTATAAATAGATAAATAAAATAAATTATTTTGATTACAAGTTATAGAAATACAGTCATAATTTTCACCTTCAAACACAAAATGACATGAATGCCTTTAATAGAGATAAAAGGAAGAAGAACAAAAAGAATATGAAGAAAATACGGAGGAAAAATAATAAAAATAGAGAAAGAAGATGAAGGTAATAACTAGTAACTATATATTTAGTATAATTGACATTTTTACGCGATAACCTCCCAACGTCCACCAGAAGAATATCTAGGATGGATACATGATGCCAGTGCAATGTCTCAGAAAAAATAATATACTTCAAAGGTTGTTGCCTGCATCACTAGTAATCAGCCATTTTAGGCTTCCTGCTGCTGTAAGTATATGACTGGCCTTCATGTAATGTTTACCTCGTGCAGGTGTCAGGTTCTTCTGATTCAGCGACCGCGGCTGAGAATTGAGTTGCTGCTAGATAAAAAATTTAGGGAGTAATTATCAATTGCAGGGGCTGACAAGTTGTTTTGATGAGATACTTCTCGGCCAAGGTGATAAAAACCAGAGCCAAGGTCTGCAGAATTAAAAAGAGGTATCTCCGGCAACTTAGCATCTCCATCTAAGTATCGAACCACTTGTCTCATGTTAGGTCTTGTTGCTGCTACGGGATGACAACAAAGCAAGCCTAACGTCAAAACCATCTTCATTTCTTCTATCTCAAAATTCCCTTCAAGTTTGGGATCACTTGTAAGAAGAATGAGCCCACTTTTCCAGTGATCAAGCACCCAGTCAACTAGAATCAACTCCTCAGCCGATCTTGATGATTCTATAGGCTTCCTCCCACAAGCTATTTCAAGTAAGAACGTGCCAAAAGCAAAAACATCACTGCAGGTTGTGGGCCTTCCAGTTCTAGTCAGTTCTGGTGCAAGATACCCCACAGTTCCCGCCACACAGGTTGTTTGAGGAGTTGCTCCATGATCATGGAATTTAGCAAGACCAAAGTCCCCTAGCCGACCGTTGAGATCAGCATCTAACAGGATGTTGCTTGCTTTAATATCTCTATGTAGAACTACTTGTTCCCATTCGTCATGGAGGTAAAGAAGCGCAGATGCAACTCCTTTCAGGATTTGATATCGCTGACTCCAACTGAGATTGGGAGTTTCAGAACTAAACAGGAATTTGTCAAGACTTCCATTTGGCATGTACTCATAGACCAAGAGCAGCTCGCCCTTTCGTCGACAGTA
>JANPWT010000008.1:42733840-42746654 GCA_024678245.1 Erythroxylum densum | reverse complement strand
GGTTGGAGACAATAAGACTTGCATACAATAGTTTTGTACATAGGTTTATTGGCAAAAGCTCTTTTGAGATAGTTTCAAGAGTTCAACCTAGGAAGTCTATTGATTTGATTCCTTTACCACAAACAACACGAGTTAGTTTTGAAGTTGAAGATTTTGTATAACACATGAGGGACGTCTTTGATAAAATATGACGAAAGATAATAACCAGCAATTTTGTCTTCGAATGAAGGGAATATGGTGATGGTTAGGATTCGTCTAGAGCACTTTTAAAAAGGATAATATAAGAAACTTCATTCACATAGTATTGGACCTTATAAGATTATCAAGAAGATAAGTGATAATGTTTATGTTTTGGGATTACAAGTGACATTGGAATAAGTCTTATCTTTAATGTTGAGGACTTAACTATTTATTATGGACAAGATGGGCAATCCCTTACTGTAGTTGTAAGACTTCCAGCTACTCCTTATCTTAAAAGAGGAAATATAGGATGTTCTTGATAAACAAATTGTAGCCACAAGATATGGAGGATATTGACAATTTTTCATCAAATGGAAAGAAAAACCGATTTCTGATTGGATTCTAGAATTAGAATTTCAAAAGTTGAAACCAAACTTATATGAACAGTATTTATCACATTTTATGTTGAGGATGACTTCAAACAAGTCGGGGAGAATCTATGCAAAAGAAATTGAAAGTATATAGAAGAAATACAAGAGAAAAAATTAGCCAACCACAAGTCTTAATTTGGTGGGATGAAGATTGGGAATTAACAACAAAAGATAAGGGTTGAAATTTAGATTATGTTAGGATTCATTATTAGATAGGAAGTAGTAGTAAGTTAAATATGTTATTCTATTTTACATATGTAAATATGTCATCTATTTTACATATGTTATCCTAATTGTTTAGGACTTATAAATTTTCTATTGCAATTGGATTTAAATTGGGAACCGTTTCCTACTATAATAAGGGTTCTAAGAACTATATAAATGTGTGTATTCAGCTCTTCATCAACAATAAGCAATGTGGAATTTTTTTACAAACTTGAGTTTTCAACTAGAAGATGTGATGCTTTCTTCTAAGAGTGATTCTTAGACCTTAGGAGTGATTCTTAGTTTTCTACCTTTTATTCTTTGTGTTCCTTGCTAATTCTTGCAAACCTAACCTACATTCTAGCCATCTCAAATCCTAGCTTCCAACATATCAAACTCAGAAATCCTAATCCTAAATTTCCAGCAATCAAATCTTAGAATTTCAACTCTACAAATTTTGAAATTTCAGCATTCCTAGCTAAAATTCAACCCTAAAATTTGATATTTCAGCAGTCTAATATCAGTCATATTATCTTATTTTGTGATTTTAGCTACTAGTTAATAATTTTTGTATTTGTTCTACAACAATTTGTTTCTTTGAATGATTGGTTTGCTACAGTTTATGAACACAAAGGGGAAGAATACAATAATATCATGGAAAATATTCTAAACTCTCATTACCTGATAGTTTCAGAATTGGGATTCTAATACTTTGATTGTGATTTTTTTTTTTTTGAAATTTACTTGATTGTGACATTGATGCACTCCTTGATCTATGACCATCGATGAAAAGCTTGGGACAGTTTAGTTCATTGAATGTCAATTCTTTTCACTGTGTATATTTCCTGACTGTTTTAAACAGTAATGTTATATCTCAAAATCTGGATTGTTAACAAATGGGAAAGTATTAAAGAAAAAGAAAAGCATGAAGAAGACCATCTATGCCAGCCAAAGTCTTCATCCCACAGGACAAAGAAAAATGTCCGTATTGTCATGATCAGAAACGGGATACTAAAATGTATCAGCCAAAGTCTTCTCTCTCATTAACTTACCAAAGATCTTATATATTACATTTTACTTGTCTGTGCATGTTGCAGGTGGACCAAGGCCTTGGCATTGGCAGCAAGTTTCCATTCTTCAATCGCCATCAGCTAACAATGACCCGATTTATCCAGTTGAAGCAGGTGGAGGAAGGTGCTGGTAAACCCCCACCACCTATACTAGTCCTCCATGGCCATTATGGTGGTTGTGTAGGAGACCTTCCAAGTTACGATGCTTTTACTCTAGGGGGGCCTTATTCTGTGAGGGGGTACAATATGGGTGAATTGGGAGCAGCTAGAAACATCGTTGAGGTAAAGATCCTACGTTGAAACATTCTCAGAGGTGGATGTTTGTTTCGAGTTCATAAGAGAACCAACTTTTCTAGCTCTCATTCTTACCAGCAAGGCTATTGAATCCCCCAGTTCTTTTAAATTCGTTATTCTGTTGATGAATGCAGCTTGGAGCTGAGATAAGGATCCCAGTGAGAAATACACACGTGTACGCATTTGCAGAGCATGGCAATGATCTAGGAACTTCTAAAGATGTCAAGGGAAATCCAACAGAAGTCTACAGGCGAATGGGTCACGGTTCATCGTATGGTTTTGGTATGAAGTTGGGTTTAGTACGGGCTGAGTATGCTGTTGATCATAATACCGGATCTGGTTCATTGTTCTTCAGGTTTGGTGAGAGATACTGAGGGGTTTAATCGTTTAGTGTAGCTTAGGAAGTTTTTCCTCCTGGAGGTTTTGGTCACTTTGAGTTGGTGTGGGATCATTGAAAACAAAATGTTTTTTCAATTAAATTTCAGACTAAATCACAATGGAATTTCAGTTCTTTGTTTCTCGTTCCTTGTCGATTGTCTTGTTGAATAAGTAATGCGGACAAGATTTGATAACCGAAACATTTATGAAATACTAAGGGCCATGGCCATTCTTTTCAAGTAGGATCAGTTTTTCGTTACTCCTAGAGAGAATCTTAGTAAGAATTCCAAATCTTTTACATGTAACAGTCACAGAAGAACCAGAGACTATAGTCCCTCGCGGGCCTCGCCTCACACCTGTGCCAGAACTTGCCGTGGGTGAGCTTTGGTCGTCTTTTTGCTTCTGCCTGTAGTTTCTCCAGTCAAGCTGTCATTTCAGCAGTATCATATAACACAGTGGGTCCATGAAATGAGTGAAATAGTTGTTGATTGTCCAAAGTAATGAAAGATGTTTTCAAATATTTATCATTTACACTATGGGCGTAAAGAACAAAATGTGTAAGAATTCTCCCGTACGGTTCTCGAACATCCATGATCAACGAACTCCGAGCAGGCTATCAATGCTCGGCAGAATTTTCCTTACTACAACCCCAATTCCCTCTTCAACTTTGCCAGGGCAGCTTCAATGTCATCAATGTTATCCTCAATGCTGCTGCGCTTGCCTTGCTCATTTTCAGCACTTCCTCTTTTTCTCGTCTTCCCCGGATCGCTGAAAGAATCGTCTTCTTGAGGTCCATTTTCGTTTACTTCAGTCTCTGTGTCTGTTATGTTGAGCTCTTTCTCTAGGAATTCCACAAACTCTTCCCCAATTTCCTGATTATAGTAATTATCATAGATTCTTGCCTTAGAATCCTTTGTAATGCTGATGAGATACAATATTCAGATAAGTCTCGTGTGGTTGTGTGAAAATGTATGTACTTTTATATCAAAATCAACAGTTTCTGAAATTTAACTGTAAAAAATTAACAGTGTCATACTGCCAATTCTTCCCACAGGCTTTTCGGTTTCCCATACGAAGAAGAATTAGCTTCCCAATTCTGGAATTCTTCTTGAAGGTCTCTAAATAAGTCACCTGCGACAGCAATACCAAGTTAAGATAACTACAAGGAGAAAGCACCTGATTGCCATGTCAATGTGGAAATGTAAAGATGTTAGACAGATTTTGGTGGAAGAAACTTCATGACCAAACAGATGTAACATCTACCTATTGTTATCTGAACGTCCCTCAAAAAGTTACCTGCAGCATAATTTTGTGAACATAAGAACATTTAAGCCTAATGAACAGCTAAAAGGACAGTAGAACAAATTTCATGAGATCATTTCTAGCCAATTTTAAGGACAATCAAACCAGGAAAGCCACTGGAGGCGATCACCTATATAAATTCAGAATATACAAGGTCTTCAAAATGCGAACCATATTAACACTAGAGTAGACAATTTGCTCCTACAAACCACACTTAGGTAATGACACAAGTAATTGGTATCATTGCCATGGACCAAGCACTGCTAAGAAAAGCTGATAGTAGGACATTTACGTAAGAAGTTACTGGTCCAAAATTTACCAGTTAAACACTATATACACTTCAATCAGTAAATGATCACAGTCTAATGTTTCTATACAAGTAGAATTTCCCCATTACTGCCCTGTATGAGAACCGACATAACCCCCCCTCTTACTGAAGAAGGCAACAATTACGATATGAAAACATATAAAAAGAATGAATTAGCCAAGCAAATAGGTGTTACACAAATACAAATGGAATTTTGGCTTTTACCAAATCCATAGAAGTCTTCATCTTGAGTACTCTTCTTTTGACTTCTTTGAGTGCTAGAGTATGAGAAACCTGACGAATTTGCAGCGCCATACTTCCTTGTAGATTCGGAATTCAGTAATGTATTATATGCATGCTTAATCTTCATAAATCTCTGCTCGGCATTTTTCTGGAACCAGACGAATTGACTTGGATAATCAGTTACAAAGAGTTGTAGAATATATTAGACAAACAGTATGAGAAATAATGGATCTACGCCAGATATTATATGTTCACTTCAGCAAAAATCTTCTTTCTTTTGTCTGACGATGCTACACAGCAATCACGCTTAAAGGCAGGAATGGATGCGTGAAAACAAACGTACATGGATGGAAAACAAAACAATGTACAAAGGCCAATATAAACTATAGACAGAGTTTGATCTAAATCTCAAGGGACCAAGCTGACCTATACCTCTTTATTGACATCGGGGTGATACTTCAAAGCAAGCTTCCTGTATGCCCTTTTAATTTCATCAGGAGTTGCAGCGGGAGAAACTCCTAAAACTTGATAAGGAGACTCTCTGCTATTCGCTCTCACAAGGGTACCACATATTCTGCTCCCATTCCTGAAGATGGGAGAAAATTTTGCTTTCTTAGAAACTAAAACAAAAGCACAATTGCCTCCATACTGATGTCTGCAACTGGGTATTAACGGGTTTTCGTGATTTTGCAAAGAAAGAACCCATCTTGAAGAAAGGTGTGGAAGGCCGAGAAGGTTGTGGGGTGGTGGATGCAGACAATCCATGCCCGTTAGCAAGAGACCTGAGCTTTGAGTTTTCGATAAGACATGTCGTTTGGCAAGGTCGGCTAACCGTCCGAATCCGAACTCCGCAGTGTATTTTGATCTTGGACATTTTTATTATTAGAATATAAAGTAACGCCAATTTTTCTTTTTTCTTTTTTAATATGAAACGGAAGATAAACAATACAAAAGCAAGATAAAGCGAAACTAATCACCTTAACTAACGTAGGGTTCTTCGATACAAAACACCTTACTGATCTTGAAGTAGGAATTCCGGAATGGTCGCCGGGGGATCCTGGAGAATGTGCAGGCTTGGGTTGTGAGAGACTGCAAGGGAAACCATTTGGTCCACACTCTGGTTCCCTTCACGATACATGTGCTACAAGTGAACCTCTCGGTTTTTTAATGTTGCTAACCTTGCAATGTGGACAGCCAAAAGATCTAATTTGTCTCCTAACATTTGATAAAAAGATGTAAGATGACCCATGTTATTATTTCTAATACTCACATCTCTAAAATGGAACAAATTGACCTAAAAGAGTTCACTCGTATCACGCTTCGTCCAATGCGTGTGACGTTACTATTTAGTCTACACAAGCATACCAAATAGGGTTAATTGCCAATATGATAATAGATGTCTCGTAAAAATATTAAATTTAGATTTTAAAATGAATCATATTTTAATTAAAAGTCAACATATTCGGTGTATAATGCTCCTTGCTTTACGGGGAGTTTGTTTTCGTAACTTGAACCTGTGACTTTATGGTTATAAAAAAGTAACTTTATCAGTTGATCCAACACTCACCTTCAAATTTATGTTTTTTAAATAAATGTTTTAATTATTTTAAAAAATAAAACCCAAAAAACTATTTTTTTTGCTAAAACCTATTTTTCTTAATTTTCTCCCTAAATAACCATGCAGATCACAAAATCCCTAATTTCTAACAAATCTCTAATGCTCAAGGACGTATGTTTCTTCATACTCTTTATATATTCTTCGATTGTTTCTTCTTCGTCTATCTTTGTTAATTTCTAGTAATTTCTTAGCATCTTGATTCTCTATTCCATTTATAGCCTATTCAAAAAAATTTGGAGTTTTGTGGTTTCAATAAGTATAGTAATCAAACATCGTTCTATTTATTTAGTGTTTGTCTATGAATAAAAAATATTTTGAGTTTATAATGCTCAAACATTTATTTGTAATGGCAGAGACAATGGAAGAAGCTGGTTCCCCTAGTGCTCCCTTGTGTTTCAAAAATACACAAATAAAGGTTGGTGGTCCAACACATAATTTGTTAGGAAGTATGTTTGTTTAAGTTTTGTTTTATTGTTATATTATTTTTGCTTTTATATATGTGCATATGTATTATTTTATTGTTTGTGGCGATTTTTGTTTTCATGTGTATATAATAAGATTGAGATTACATCAAACGATTCAAGCCTTCGATGAATTATATAGTATTTCCATTTTGATGTCTAATTACGTCATTTAAAAAAACTTGATTTTTCTTCATTTAGATTTATTTTGCATTTAACTAGTGATTTCTCATTTTTAAAAGTGAGATAATTTTTAGTCTTTTCGGCATGATGGAGCCTAGATATTACATAGGTCACCATGCAGAGTGTACAACAATTTGAAAGTTATTTTTTAGATTCATTAAAATTCAAAGTTTGGGTTAAATTAGCAAGTCTACATACTATTTCTATCAGTTTAATGAATATTAACTAAGCAAACTTTGGAAGCCTTCTTAATTTAAAGTTATATACAAACAACTCTTGACATAAGATGTTTGGCACGCATTTATAGATAAGGATGCCAGTTATATACTAATTGTAAATCTTAGACTATTTGGTCCTTTAATTTAAAAGGGAACTAAGAAAATTTTTTTGTTTAAAAGCCAATTAGATCTCTTCATGATATCTTGTACTTTTAAGGATTGCTGACAACATGAAATAACTAAGTGTTGAAGGAAATACAACTTTCATTAGAAATAAGAAATGAAAGCATAAGTTGAATGAAATAGATTTAATATAGAAGTCTATTTGTCTCTAACATTAGGAAATGCATCTTTCATTAGACATAAGAAACAAAAGAACAAGTTAAATAAAACAAGTTTTATATATAACTCTGCTTTCTCTTCAACATTAGGAAATGAAACTTTTAATAAAAATAAGACATGAAGGCATAAGTTGAATGAAATATATTTAGTATAAAAGTCTTCTTTCTCTTCAATAATTAAGTTAAAGAGAAAGAGGTTTACCAAGGATTAAGAAAGCAGTGCATGCACATGTAGCATACCTTGAACTCACATTGAATAGATGCAATTAGGATAATGGAGCCTCTCCTCCTTAGGATTCATCTTGTCACATTATCCTTAAACTACTAAACCAAATATAGAAGACTACGACCAAACTTGTCATTGTCTTTACAATCTGGTTCTTTACATGTGAGAAGCAGTTTTGATATTAAAAATTTCTTCATAATTGAGTTTTCATTTTAACACTTAAGGCATAATACAAATGAAATCTTTCTCCTCCATCCAAATTTTCAAACAATTTCTTTCTGGTGAGTCTCGTTTGCTCTTGATGAGATAACATGTCTTCTTAACCTCAACCTACTTTTATAATCTTAGCAACATAGAAGCCTTTAACCACCTTAACTTAACTTGGAACCCTTTCAAATTAACATTAACTTAACCTTTGATTTATATATTTTGAGAACCAAATAAGCTAAAGTAAGCATTTGAAATGTTGTGATCTTTACTATTTAGTTTTGTAGTAATATGCCCAACATATTGCCTTTATGTAATATGTAATAGTATATTTAATAGTGTGTTATTTTCTTTCAATATGGGTCTATATTCATATGAGATATTTTAATAATATGGAGTGTATTTAGTTAAATTTATCCATATTAGATTGCAGTAAATGGAAGAGCTAGTAAAATGTTATGTTATGGTAGACATTTTACTTAGGAAAGTACACGAAAGTATGTAGGTAAGGTGCTAGAAAATTTTAAGAATGTGGACTTGGATTATGTGAGTTGGAGAGAGGTAGGTGAAATGAGAGCTATATTAGTATCTATAAATATTGTTAGTGCATGATATTTGACTCCTAATAAAGGGTTAGATGAAGGTTTGAGGGTGTTAGACTCTAGTTAGAGTACATTGGATTTGGTTAAATTGTCAGATGTGCGTGGTATAATTGATGTTTATTTGGGGTATATAGATGAACCAATGCATTCTAGATCAATTTTAATTTGGCACAACAACTATTAAAAATGAGATAGTTAAGGAATTAGGAGATGATATTGGAGTGCATTTGGGTTGTGATAATGGTGTAGGATTTGATTTGGGAGTTCATTACAATGTTAGTGTTAACTTAGGAGGTAAAACTAAAGTTGGGTGGATATGGGTGGTAATAATGATGTTGGAGTGGATGATGGAGGTGATTCGGGAGATAAAGAATCAATTGTTAATGATTATGAATTGAGTGATGATAGTGGTTTTGAAATGAGTGCTCAAGATGGAGGTAAGTTGGATGCTCAAGATTGAGAGAATTTAGGTGCTTATAATAAAGGAAAATATGATTCAAATTCAACATTAGTGTTGATGCAGGCCATTACACAATGTAAGTTGACTTTCTAATCTTGGAGCTTCTTAGCCAGTGATGAATATCTCAGAACTGAAGAAGTAGATGATGCTTTAAGGTGACCTAGTGAAACTAATAAACATGTTCTTAGGGTTGTTCCAAGTGATTGGTTGTTGATGACAGTGTTTGATAGTCCTAAACACTTTAAAGAAGTAGTTGTTTATTATGTAGTAGTAATAAGATTTAACTTGAGTTTCAAGAGGAATAAAGAAAAAAGGATAAGATATGATTACATCGAATATTGTTCATTTAAGCTATCTGCTACATTTGATAAAAAAAATAAAGTTGAAAACTTAAAATCTAGAGCTTACATGCAATCCAAAGAACAAACCAAGGCTAGTTATATCCAATTTTATCATGAGACACTTTGAGGAAAAAATCCTAGAGAAGCCAAACATCAAAACCAAGAAAATGGTTAAAAAATGTAGGGAGAAAATAAGTTGTCTACTATTTCCAACATGTGCAAGTATACGAGGAGGAAGGTTCTTAAAGTAAAAACAAAAAACAACATAATGAATAGGGGGAGTTTTATGGTTATATTTATAAGTTTAAAGAAAGGAATCCAAGTTTTACAATTGAGCTTTAACTTAGAAGATAAATTGGTACTCAAGAGAATGTATGTGTGTTTTGATATTATGAACAAGGGGTGGAAGAAGATGTGACCTATAATTAGTATAGGTAGATGTTCTCTGAAAACAAAGTGTAACATCTCGTTTTCATACTAAGGGTTAAAACCCTAGATTTCAGTTATTGAGAAAATAGCAATAAGAGAGTAGAAAATGTATTTCATGCTTATGCATAATATTAGCACACACGTGTGAATTTGAATTTTTGCACACATCAAAATGACTGTACATGCATTCATTAACAATTGCCTGGTATAATTGATATATAAATGTGGTTATAATTGGAATTGTGAATTATTTGTATTGAAATTTGATTTTTGAGAGTATAAGTATTAATTTAGAATTTTCGGTGAGATACGAAAATTTTCTGGAATGTAAGGGTATTTTAGACTAGGAAAAATGATAAGTGACAGAACAATTGATGAATAGTAGTAGAAGAAAGAGTTGACAATGGAAATTTTTATATGTGACATTAAGATTTAATAACAAGTGCCATTGAAAATTATAAGTCAATTGGATTAGCAATTGGAGACAATATCGACTAATTAAATAAAAGACAACGTGAAAGTGACATGTGGCAAGGGACATGTATCACTTGCTACACCACTTGTATAAATCACAAAATTCACTAAATGAAAGGCCCACTTTATAGTCTTTCACTTATATATTCACGAAACACACTTCTCCTCTCCAACTTCTTCATTTCTTCATCTTCTCCATCCCTCTCCTTCACCCACAACATTCATTCTCGCCCTCATCATGTTGACTTTTGTTCAACTCTTGCACCTTGCTTCTTTAAGATTCATGGTCTTCTTCTTCTTGTTGCTAAAGGACCGAACTATTCCACCTTTAAATGATGTTGCACGTGTAAGAGAAGGAAGCTAAGGTTGAGATAGATCTTGAGAGTTTGAAGAATCTTAGAGCTTAATCAAGCAATTAATCTATTACTCTTCATGGCTTTAATAAATGAAGCATGTTTGATAATAGTTGGAGGTTAAATGTTCATAAAATGAGGATGGGTATATGTAAAAACGTGGATGAGAAATGTGTTTAGATCCATGTCTTGATTTTGAGTTGATGGATGTAGGAAAAAGTACAGAAAAACTAGATACATAATGAGTTTTTGTTCTGCTTTCCTGATGAATTAATGTGAATCTCTTTGATGTTCTTATGATGAAATAAAAGAAGTATAAAGCTAAAGAAAGGGAGTAATGTGGTATCTTGAATTGGGAAGAATTATAGTGATAGTTATAAGTGAAATGAAAGTGAAAATGAAGTTGAATATGTGTAGGAAGTTGAAGAGGAATGTATATATGTGTGTATATTCTATTATTAGTGTTCATGATCAATCATGGACTATAATTTGTTTATGGATGATATTGAGTTGAAATGGAGTTGAGAATGAGGAGTAAATGAAGGAGAAAAGGAGATCTTAGTATAAGATATGTTAGGGTAAAATTTGGAATCAAAATTGGAAGATGATTTAGAAAATGTAGCAGTAATATGTTCACTGAGTATGCTTTAGTCTTTTAGCCATAAATTTTTCTCTACTTATCTAAATTATATGATTATTGATTTTAATTAATATAGAGTCATATGACTACATTTTTTATGAAGACATCAAATTCAAATTCTATCTTTAAGAGTCTCAAAATCTGACATGAAGTTGGAAAACTGGGTATGCTTATGTGGAAGTTCACGGAGGCAAAACTCCTTGCTTCGCTATGGTAAACTTGCAAGTTTTGGCTAGGATTCCTCTCGGGAAAAGTCTGGTATGACCAACTTTTGATTTTTCCATGGTCAACTTGTGATATTTTTGCGAAAATTCCTCTCGAGAGGAATTCACCACGGCTAACTTCCTTGCACCTTGAACATGCTTCTGTATTTTGACAATATCTTGTTTTATATTTATCCAAATGGAATTATTTTTGATTTGGAGTAAACTAGAGACATATGCTACAAATTGTTTGAAGAAATCAAGTTTTAATTCAGTCTATAAGAATTCTAATTTTGGTGTGGAATTTGATTATAGGGCATTGTCTTAGTATAAGAACTGTCCAAAATTATCTGGGTTATAACTTTCAAATTACTGAATCAAATTGACTGATTTTGGTGTCATTACAAAATTAAGACAATGGGGAACATTTTCATATAAGAAAGTATTGCCAAATTTCCCATTTTCCATGTCAAAATGATTATGAAAAGGAGACCTGAAGGTTTGGAGTTTTGGAGGTGTTACAAGAAGAAATGAGATTCTGGATAATGTTTGATCTTATAATGTTAGAATAACAATAGTGAATGAATTGTCGGAATTAAAGTACCAAAGACATGTGTATAATGGAGATGAAAGGGTTCACATGATTGTAGTTGTGATTCAAAAGAAATGAGTAATCAGTATCAAGTCAAAGTGAATAAGAATTGGATTTTGTGAGAGCAAATAATGCTAAACATGAAATGATGAGTAATTGAGTTATAAAATAAGATTGTAGTTAAAATTTGAAATTTGATAATATACCCGAGATTATCATGAACATGTATTGTACATATTCCATATACACATTTGTGCATAAAGGAATACTTAAAATTATGCAATTATTAATGTGTGTGCAATGTGTGTATTGCATAATTTTGATGTGTAGGATAAACATCTGCATTCAGATGTTTCTAGATCTTGGAAGCAAATGCTAATCTGGAGCATATTATGAGTTGACCTAGATGGTCTTACTTACTGATTGTTTTGTTTATATTATGTATTGACTGATTATGCAATGTGAATTTGATTGTACTGATTCTGGATATTGAATGTCCGAGGAGTTTGATGTATGTGAAAATCATAAGAAGTGCTCATTGAATGTGAATTTGACGAAATATGTGATGCATACCTTGATTGTTAAATGGAGGATATAGTTTCGAAGAAAAATGAAAATATGCATATGAATGAAAAAGTGATTCTTAAGTTCAATGTCGAATTCCAAACCTAGGTCTAATGATATGTGAAAGTGACTGAATGATCATATGTGATTGATGCATTTCATTACATGAATGCATGAAAGATAAAGGTTGTTGTGACCGTAGTCGCCAGTGAAAAAGAGCTTAAAGCTCATACTGTGATCAGAGCCTCAGGCTCAGTTGTGAATGTACCCAATATCTACTAAGGGATGTAGGACATTATCTGATATAGCTCAGTATCCACGAGGGATATAGGCAGCTCGGTATGCACTAAGGGATATAGGCCAGTGCAAAAGGCACTCGGTCACAACAAAGTAATAAATTGAACGTGAGTCTCATAAGCACTGCATATGCATATGAAAGTATGATTTAAATATTTAACTAATTTATGAATATGATATGTGCTGAATGTGAATT
>JANPWT010000008.1:42651947-42666007 GCA_024678245.1 Erythroxylum densum | reverse complement strand
ACCGTGTGAATAGCCATCACCTTGCACTTCACAGTGCACACATTTCAGATGTTTTAGACATATCTGAATGCTAGAAGCTATGCATTTGTTTGGGCATTAAAGAAGTTTGTAAATGAGCTTCAACTAAGGAACCAAGGTGTAGATTGATTTAAGCACAAGAATTATAAAAGTAGGAACTGTTTTAGCCCTAAGAATTTTCTGAATAACCTTTCAGCATTATATATGACCGAAACTACTGAATATTTATTGCTGTGAAGTTCTATTGTATATTGACATTTACAATTGATCTAACTATCCAAATACATGTCAAAGATGAGATAGGAACCTATCAAAAGATGAGGTTACTGAACATGGAAACCTATCTTAAACAACTAAATGCAAGTAATTCTGTTATGGTTATGAAACCTTATTTCTGCTGTCCTAACATTTCCTGTGCTCTGCCGCACAGCATTATATTGTTTGTAAATAATATATGATTATGGACTTCATAGTTGGGACCCTATCTAATATACTATTTAGTAATGAGAGAAGTGCAAGATGGTTGAATGCAACTGAGGCATTTACGCATACTTCCATTTCATAACATTATCTATATACTTGGTGCTTCCAACTATCGAAGAAGTGACAAAGTCACCAGATTTGATTGATGAGTTGGTGATCATTCACATCTGGTACCATACCTCACAAGCAGAAGTATGTTTCTCAGCTTAACACATCACATATATTTTGTGCTCTAACACAAAATGGGATACATAAGTTGCTCTTCAGGTTCAGAAGCATTCTAAGAACATAATAACTGAAATCTTTGCTGCCCATTTGAAGTCCAAGAATTCATGTGCATGTTTGATATTGCTAAATCTTAGCTAAACCACAAGTATTGACACTTCTTTATAATTGCAAATCTAAGAACTTACCATATTCAGCTATGTATACACAACAAACACAAAGATTATTTGAATGTGAAGGTAAGATAAAGAAGGACTTACCACTTTGATAAGAAGTATCCAAAATTCAAGTTTTCGGATGCAAGAAGATTGTTGCACAACTAATGTAAGTTCCACACCCTGAAACAGTAAACATCAACTCATTGATTAGTTTCATATAGAGATTAGTCTCTCTCAACAAACACAATCCTTATACCTCAGTTCAATTGACATTACAAACATGAATCACTGTTATGAAAATAAGCATCTTCCATTTAAACAATAACTTCAAATATAGACTCTTGATTCATCATATCTAAATCAAAATGCTAAGGTATCAACATATTGATATTATGGGTTCCACCACAAGAAAGAATGAAGGAAATGGCTAAAAATGATGGGTGGGGGCTGAAATTATCTTGTTCTGAAGGTACAATGGAGGACTAGAACAGTGACAATGACTCAGGTTTTGTTTTTGGTCCAGATGCATTGCTTCAGTCTCAAACAGGATGACAATGATGGCCCTTTTAAGTACTTGCATAAAGAAAATGTCAACACCAACTAAAAGATCCCTTTCTTTATATCTAATACGAAATGATCCCAAGATCCACTAAAATGAAAAAATAGTTGTTGATCAGAATTGCAATGATGGGTTTCATCTCAAATTAAACATCAGTTACTCATCTGCAGAATTTCAGTGCATATTCCAACAGATGGAGCTTCCAAGTAGGTATCCTTTTTAGTAGGATTGTTCTTAGAAAAGAGGCCTACATTCCAACAGATGAACGCATGGACTCAATACCACTAGAAAAGAAAGAAACTTCTAGATGTGATAGTCAATAAAAGAAATGTTTAGTTTTAAGTTTGAAGCCAAGGCAAATGCTCAAAGAATTATTGAAGTTGGACTATGACAGAAGTACCCAGGTCTTTGACTGAAAAAACTTAGGCAGAATTAAGTACCAATCTGGATTAATATACACAATATTCTATTGGAGTATTGGTCTATTAAGGGGTATGTATATAGGAAGCTAATTTGTATGCCACATAGGGGAAGCATATTTGTTATTGCCACATAAAGGTTTATTGCATCTGTCGAAAACTCACAAGGCTTTCAAACTTGCAGATTGTGGTGATAAAGTAGTAGAAAAAAGAACTGTTGAAGTATCTCATTTTCTTGACATGTTGAGGACTGCTTCTATAAGTGAAAATGATATGTCCAACACTGTTGAAGCATCGCATGGTCAATGGAAAGTATGCTTTCTTGGACAGTTACGATATTTTTGTTTCTTTTATTTGTATTACCCTCTATTTCATTGTCATTCTCTTCTAGAGGCTGAGCAGAAATCATGGTTAATCTGAATCATGATTTATTCTGTGAGTCAGCTGATCTTAAACTACTTCTTATTCACGAGGTTATAAACTCTTAACTCATTGAATCCCACTATTGCTAGCTAAAAGATGATAAGGAAGAGTATCGTGTCATGTACAGAAAATGCTAATGAACAGAGATATCAAATCTATACACCCAGAAAATGCTAATGAACAGAGATAATTTCAAGCATCTGCAATTATCGGAACAATATCTTACGTCAACCAAAAAACCCAGAAGAGCATACGTCTTCAAACCCAGCACACCATTGACGTACGTACGCTCAAAAACCCAGAAGAAGAAGAAGATAAAATCGAAACATAACCCACATTGTAAAAACTAAAACGGTCGGATTAATGTCTTACCCGGAAGAGACGAAGATGGTAGGTAGGACGCTGCTTCCACGAAGACGGAGGTTCGTTGGACACGGAACAACTTCAAATCTGGGGAAGAAAGTCCCGCAACCAAATACGCAAATGTGGTGAGAATAGAGCGAGATTGGTAGAGAATGAAACACGCAGCGTATGCGTAAGGGGAAGAGAAGAGTCTGCTACTTACCGCGCCGATCAGTGGAGATGAAGGTTTGTAGAATGAGGAAGGGGCTGTTGGCAACGGAGATGCATTTTTAGGTATACGACGTTGTGAGGTTATTATGGCCTTTTCCTTCTCTTGTCTGCGGACAACACTGGGATGTCCGACGTTTTTTAGTTGGACAAATATTTCTGTCCAACTTCTTTAAAGACAGGACAGAAATTCGTTAGGACGGTAAGCAAACACACATTTGGACAGAACTTTTATGTCCTTGTCATCCGTCTTCACGTCCGCAGACGGTAACCAAACGCACCGTAAGCCTACCTTTGTGGGTCGGTATTGGACAACAGCTGTAGAAATCCCGGTGAGGACGTGGACTATCTTTTGCCGCAGAACTTGAGACTTTTCTTCTATGCCGCTCCATTACTTATCCACCGTTGGATTGTCCCATTGGATCACGGGTTGAGGTTGAGCTTATACTGTCTCCGCCTGGCTTAGCATATGGTGACGGTTATTTTAAAAATAATAATAATAAAGTTGGGCTGAGCCAAGCCGGCTTACTCTTAGTCCATCAAGCTGAAGTCGGGTTTGGTTCGACCTATGCGTTGTTGTCTAAAATACTTCCACTTTTTGTCCTTGTCTTCTCTAATCTATTTAAATTTAACCACCTATATGATGTTTTTTTTATAGTTAGTTCATTTTCTGATAGGTGATAATTTTAAGAATCCATAAACTTAAATATAACTTTCTCCGTAGTTATTCAATTTATGTAATTTTAAAGTCGTTAGGAAGCGGATAAGATGTAAAAAACAATTTTATAAAAGACATCAAGGATCAATTCAAGCTTAAAGACATCAAAATTTTGGATAAGTTAGTAGAAAAGACCTATCAATTGATGTAGACTTTAAAGAAGACAAGTGCCTATCTATGGTGAGGCCATAAGGTAAAAATACCAAGGATGCACAAAAATCATAATTTAAAGCAGTCTAGGACTTTGTCTTATAACTCTAATTATAAACTCCCCTTAGGATTGACTTGGGGGACTTTTGGAGGGTATATGAAAGTTATTATAATATTGTTTTCATATGGATTTCGAAGCAAGATTAGAGGAGATTATGATAGCTCTTCTTCTTCTTTACTTCTTTTTTTAATCTTATGTTAATAATGATTTTTAAATACATGCAATTGGTAAAACCGTATTCTCCAATTATTCATAGATGATGAGTTATCATTTAGTTGAATTTATTTTCTTTGATCTTAATTGTTGAGTTTGTGATTGGACGTTGTAGATCCAATCTTAGGATTATATAAAAGATTAAGAGGTGAAGTATGATACATGCACTAATGACCTGTTTGGTTGAATGAAATAGTTATTTTATTACTTATATATTCCTAATGAATAGTTATTTCTTGGTTTGGTTAGAAAATGACATATAAAATAACTAATCTCATACTTACTTATTCCTATATTTTGAAGAATAGTTAAAGATACCTCTCTCATATTTTTACCTATTCCGCAAAACGTGGAATAGGTAAAGACAATCTTTCTCCCTCTTATTATTATTATTATTATTATTATTATTATTATTATTATTATTATTAATTAGTGAAGATTATAATAGATATTTTGATCTTTTTGTTAGTTATTTCTTTTTCATTATAAATTTATGTTTTCAAGCCAAACATTAGCATACATCATTATTAGAATTTTTTTGGAATAAAAACTAAGTAATACTCATTTTCATCTATTTCTTATCTATTTTATTCTTAAGAATAACTATCTCATTCCTTATCTATTTCAACAGGCGAACCAAACACCATATAAGAGGATAGGCAACTAATACCTATAAAAAGGGATTTTCCGTGCTATTACGATAACTAAACACCTACAAAAAGGGATTTTCCTTGAAGAAAATTGATTTAAAAGAAAAGGTCTTCTAATTTATTAAAAACAAATAATTCGTAATTCTAATAAGATTTCATTTCATTTAAGACAGAAACATGAGCCTAAATAAACGGTCTTAAATTAATGGATCTTGTTCATGGGGTTGGGTCTCCAGTCAGAGTCACTCCCACTTATCCTGTCGTGTCCTCCAGGAATAGAAGCGGTGTTGTAGTTTAGCAGTAACTAAAGCAGCACACCACCCCCTATGGCCGTAACACCATGCTTATCTCTATCTTCGCCATTTCTTCTCTCCATCTCCACCCGCAGTCACACATACGCTCCCTCTTCGCTTACCGTCCACACCAATAAAACATCCACATCCACTCTCCACCTGCCCGGACTAACCTTCCTTTCTCGAAGTACAACTCCAAGGTGGAGGGTCTCTGCCTCACCAGAAGCAGCTCCGCCTCCAGAGAGTACTCCGCTTGAGAGTGCCCAACAAGTGGTGTCTTCCGGAGATGACGGATTTTCCACCGTTGTCTCTGCTCTCCTATTCATTGCCTTCGTCATTCTGACCATTCTCACAATTGGGGTAACAACTGGCATTCCAATTTTTAATCTTTTCGTGATTTTCGCATTATAGATTGATCCGAACCTTGGTCAATGCCATACTCGTCTGGCTAGCAGCTTATACGACTCCATCTATATCGTTATCTTGCCACGTTTTGGATTGCAGGTAATATACCTGGGAGTGACAGATTTCCTGGGGAAGAGAGAGAGGGAGAAGTTTGATAAAGAACAAACGGCTAAGCAGGAGAAGAAGAAAGGTGGGAAGAAAGGAAAGGCCAGAGCCAAGGCCGGGCCTAGAGGTTTTGGTCAGAAAGTAGAAATTGACGGTGCTGAAGAATGAAAGCCTCGCACAAGGGAGTCGGCATGTTTGTGTTGTTAGATCAAAATTGTTCTGCGATGTGTGATTACGACTTGATTTAATGTGATTTGGTTGAGTTATGGAATTTGGAGATGATTATAGGCTATATAAGCACGTAAGAAAAATGTAGCTCTTAAGAAAATATATAGAAGTTGAATACAGAAGAAAATTCTGGCCTCACCTAAACATTAACAGCTCTTCACATACCAACATTTTGTACAGTCTCGACATCCCATCATTTTTACACCACTTTGAACCTGTATAGTCAAACTCCTCTGCAGTGGCAGTAGGTGTATCCACATCTGAAGTGAACCTCAGCTTTGCTCAACTCTATGTATAAACCTTAAACTACACAATGTACAGTTCCCGGTACAAGCAAACACTTTTTATTTCCAATCCGCTCATACCTTGCCACTAAAACAAAGGTAAGAGTCGTAGCTCCTAGATATGCGAAGAAAGAAAGATAGGAAGCTCACACTAGCCTCAGTTAGCTGTACAGACAACTTTCTTTCCTAGGCCACCTAAGCAGAGTGCATAGACTGCGCTGCAATTCTCCTCTCTGCAAGTAAATCAAGTACTCGAGAGTGAGCTATTTGACACATAACAAACATGTAAGAGTTCAAAGAAAGAACTTGCTTAAAGAAAATACCACCAATCTCACATCTTTTTGCAAGGAAAGAGTGATCATCACTAAGATGACAAGAATAAATGCTAAACAACGAGTGGTGATCAATTATGAGTATGCTGGTACTCTGCTTCATCAACAGTTCAGAGATGCCAATTAATTAGCAATTCATCAGTCACTAACCAAGATGAATGTGCCACTATGTTTATGTTTGCTTCCAAGTCCATGCAGGTACTAGATGTATTTTAAAGAAAAAAAAAAGTGAGTACCTCCAGCAGCAACAAGTTTCTCCACACGAGCAACAATGTGTTTTCCGTAAGTGTACTTCTTCAATGCATTTAAATGAACTTTTATTCGTGTGAGGATCAGCTCACGCTGCTGGTCATCACAAGTCTCCAATACCTTTTGTACAACATAGTTTGCAAACTGATCTTTCATCATTGCCTAGAAAGAGAACACACACAAACATCAACATATCACTCATGACATCATATCGTTGATCCTTGACAGTGATACAGGTGTCTCTTGTCAGCTGCATAAATTACAAACCTGCAGAGGCTCATTTTCATCAGTAGTTCCTAGCATCTCATTGACCAGTAATTGGCGCTCTGTAGGGCCACCAAATGTTAAACACTTCTCCACAACGTTGGAAGCAAATTTTTGTTGACTCATCTGAACAATCTTTCCAGCTAATTCCTTGATGATAGCAGATCGCTCGTGAGGATTTCCATGCTCAAGTACATGCTGAAAAGATCAAATCAGGGACAATTACAAATTCAAGCATTAGAAACAGCTCAAAAGATGCACACAAACAGTCTAACCTAGTAGAACAGATCCAAGTCCTAACATTTGAAGTAATAAAGAACCTATATGCAAAGGGAGACAGCAATATTCAATGCTTACCAAAGAAGTTGGTTTCAATAAATGAAGCTAAAGAAACACGAAAATATGCAGATTAGCAACAGATGTGTTCCATATGTATGCATTGCATATATGAGCAAAACGCAAGTGCTTTTTTTTTGGTGCCACTTAATGTTTTTAGGGAGCTTCTCAGTCAAAAATGCAGTTCAAATTACCCCATTTAAACTACGATTTGTATTATATTGATGATTTGTAGGAACTTTAGATTATGCAGAATTTTGCACATAGCAAAGCGAAACTAAAATCACAACATAAAAACAAAGATCAGGAAACCCAATTCCAATCCCACTTCGTAATAAGCACAAAAGAATAAACAGTTCATGTTCAAACAACCACATAACAACGATTTCTTGTGTATCACTACCAAAAAAACAAATACATTAAATATATGGATACCTGCAGAGCCCTTCTAGAGAAAGATTTACTAACCTGAACAACATAATTTCCATACTGATCTTGCGCCAACATGCTAACAGCCCCTAGAATTTCACCCATAACTTTGCTCTGGGTCTTTGGATCCATGCAGTGTTCCAGTATCCTCTGCAGCAAAGAGAACATACATAAGTCTTCAGAATCTTAAAATAAGCCTTGTTAAAAATGGTGATTCACTTGGAGAAGCAAAGAATTATAGAAGGATTCTCAACCTGAATCACACGGCACCCATAAGGATGAGTTGAGAGGGTTACAACTTGATCAAAGAAGGTGGAGACAATAAATTGAATATTTTCTTCAGGCACACACTCAATGCACTTTTGAATGACATGGTTCCCATTCTGGTCACGTACACATCGCATGACATGACCATCAAGTTCCTCAACCATTTTAATTTTCTGATCCAACTCAACAACCTCAATGGCCTGAACGATTCAAACAAACAAGTTAATAATGAAAACTTTTATAGGATTACCAGCATAATTGTTTTATTACAATCACTGCAGTGATTACTTGAAAGAACTAGCACTAGTATATGGCAATATCAAATTCTCATATGTGGGAGAATAGAGAATTAAAGCAAGGGCTAAAGAAGTCCTCAGAATAGCAATACAGTGGTGCCACAGTGTAGATGCAGACAACCTCCTTTTTGCACTTAGAATCCACCAGCCAGATAGTTCAGGGTGTTTTAGGGAAGGCATTTACTTCTTTTAAGTATAGTACTGTTCTTGGGTTAATCACTCAGATTTCCATATGGCAAGCCTATTTATACCTTTTGGATCACCCGACAACCATACATTTGAAGGCTGAGAGTTAAAACATGACCAAAAAGCTTCCCAGCAAGCTCTCTTCGCTGTGAAGGAAGTCCATGTTCAAAAAACTGTATGAAAAAACACGAAGTTGCATTTGTAAGTAAATGAATATCTAAAGCCTCCAACAATGTAACTATGAAAAAAAATGATCGGCACAGATATTGGATACCTTCTGAATTACATAATTACCAAATACATCAGTCATCAAAGCAAGAGCCTGTGGCATAATTTCCTGATAAACCATGTTCTTCTCATCCATTGTTGCCGTCTCAAGTTTTTGTTGAATGAATCGGCTCCCATACTGATCAGCACTGCTTATAAAGATACAAAATTATTTAAATAAATTCAGGCTAGTATATAATAGTTGAACTTGAAGTGCTTTTTAAGCAGTAAGTACCTGAACTCAACAACATGACCAGTAATTTCAGAAAGTTCAGGACATTTTGTTTTATTGCTCTTGAATTCTTCCAGAAGAGAAGATGCAAAGCTTTCACCCACGTTATCCAAATGCCATGATCCCATGACACCACCCGTCATGCTCCTCATCCCAGAAGGATACCGCATATTTAGTTCATTGTGTCTCATGGGAGTGCCAGGTCCCACCGGGGAGTTGGGTATAATAGGATTTGCCAAAGGACTTCCAGGGTACGGCATGCCAACACCAAATGTAGGACTCCCATAATAGCCATGGTGATTGGAACCCCCAGATTTACCACCCAATGGAACTCCGTACTGTGATTTCTGAGGTGATAAAAGACTTCCAACATAAGCTTTCTGAAGTTCAAGCAGATTAGCATACGAGTTACCTAAGTAATTCCTATCCAATGTGGGATCATTGAGAGCTGCAAGCTGGGCAGCATATTCAGACGTCCTTAAATACTGGAGATGCATTGGATCAACAAAAGATCCTTGAAGGGCATTCCCAGACAACGGGCTCCCAACTCTTCCAAGATTATGAGATTCAGATCCAAGTGTTAAATTTGCTCCAGACCCCAAACCTCCTCCCAGAACTCTCAAGTCCATTCCAGAGGCAGCCATAGCTGATGCAGCAGCAGCATTTTCAAATAATGGTGGTAGATTACCAGTTCCAAGTTGGCTAGCCATCATGGAAGGCAAAGCTGGGTTAATGGAGTACCCACTCAATCCATAATTTGCAAATGATGAATTAATTGAATCTAGATTCTGGTATTGAGTAGGCAAGCCACCTCCAATATTAAGATTGGAGGTGGGTGATCCCTTCAGGTATGAATTACCAGAAGGAGTAACAGAATTCTGCAATTCAGGCTGCCTATTGACTACCATGGAGGAGCCTTTCATGTCTGACCCATTGCCATTACTCTGATTCAAATCTGAGTATGAAATCTTCACTGATTGAGAAACAGAAGGCACATGAAAGTTACCAGATTCAGATTTTTGCAAGTATGTACTTTGCTTCAAATGATTGAGACCACCCGGAGGACCAAACAGATAATTCTGGTTGTCATCAACATCGCGCTCAATTTGTGAGGGCAAGTGGTTCTCTTCACCTATGACACCATTCTGTGTCAAGTTAAGACCAGATAAAGCAGCTACCAAGTCTGGAGGCTCGTTCATACCAGATGAGACATCATTAAACGAGTTAGGATTCATAAGCCTTTTCTCAGATGCAGAAACTCTACCTTTTCCAATTGGAGTAGGGCAGGGACTAGGAGCCCTAGCAACAAGTTGAGGGTCAGGTGTAGTACTTCTAGACAAGGAAGCACCAAGAACAGCAGCATAAGTAAAAGAAGTTTGACCGCTATTTTGAACAGCAGATGAGGCCTGAACATTTGCGACAGTACGTAAAGTATCAGCAGATGAAGCTTCAGCAGAACCAACAGTCTCAACATTCTCACTAAACGCATTTCGGCTAGCTGGACGCGAAGGGTGCCCTTTCACCAGTGCTGAATGCCCCAAGTCATCCTGCACGAATAAAACATTGATAAATTTATGACAGTTCCTGATGACAATAAAGTGCAATGAACATGCCATCAAGAAGACCAAGACTGAGACACAAGTTAGTAGCTTTCAAAGAAAAAACAAATAGTAGTCTAAAGCATGTACAGAAACTAATTAATGTTTGCGACACTGTAACAGGACACTGCGCTGCAGGGATAGGCTTTTCCAGTAGGATAAAGAAGTCAAGTACATATCACTAAGACAAAGTATGCTTGATATTCAATTCATAATTAGTGTTTCATGAGGAAACATAACAGACATTGATAAGAGTCGATCTCCAAAGGAGTTTCAAACAAAAGCTTAAGCATTAGTCTAGAATTAGCCAAATTAATTGGAAAAAGGTGTGAAATTTAAGCAACTGCTATTACAAGATGGCAACAAAAGAGATCGCAGCATCCATGAAGAGTACTGAACAAGGGCAACGGAAGAATTAATCACTGGAGCCAAGATTATAGACTGGAAACTAAAAGAAATTAGATACTCATGATTACACACAAACTCACACGTAAAGACGGAAGTACCAAGCCAGTTGCATACAAACTATAGGGCTCAGTAAAAGAGTGATAGCCATTATATTGTGAAGTAACAATCCTATCTGGTAAATGCAGGAATTCATTCCATTAACAGATACAACTAAGATTGAAGCAATAATTACAGAATCAATCACCTGAAAGATTTCTGCAAGACTTTTTTGTTTGTTTCCAAGTCCTAGTCCAGGTAAACCTATAAGTCCATCACCACCCCACTCTGTTGAGCTCTGCAACTTTTCTGACTCGATCTCAGTTTCTTGTTTCTTGGAGTCAAACCCAGGTGGCATGTACAAGGACCTCCCACTTCCATTATCAGCCCTACTCACCTTCCTTCGATCCCCAATACCGCCTAAAACTGAACTGCCTCCTTTCAATCTTTGCGCAAATTTCCAATCTTCCCTTGATATTAAAGGAGGTGGAAGCCTAGGGTTTAAATTCACATTCGAGTAGTAATATGAAGAATAAGCTGGATGAGACCTCAGCTCCTCCTCGGATAAAAACCCGTTTCCATTTCTACCACTAGCAAAGTCCGAAAGGGTAGCACCAACACCGCCGCCACCACCGCCTCCACCACCTAACAACCCACCCACTGCACTCAATGAACCTTCGACAGTTGGTGGCGCAGAGCCGCTCCTATACAAATTAAGCTCTCTCTCACGATCATCCGCGTCTTGCCTACGCTGCTCTCGCAGCAACAACCCTATTTCATTTTCTAAATCTTCTCCAAGAGATGATGCATCGCTTGCTCCTATCATCGGTCTCCTCCCCAATTCAGAAAGCATATTCAAAAACCCAACTTTATCATTAACCACTACAGCTCAACTACTGATTTAATAACCCAGTGTCAATTGTGAGACCCCGTAACTAAAAAGTGTTAAAAACCAAAACTTTCTACGTAGAAACAGTCTAAAAGACTAAACCCCATTTTTACAGGCACTTTAAACTACAAAAGATCAAAACTTTAAGACCAAATATAGTAAAAAAAAGAAATCAAGATTAAAAAAAAACTAAAACTGCGAAAAACAACGATTATGAAGCGTAAAAATAAAAATCAAAACATGGGTTTCCACCAGAAATGGATTCCTTGAAACAGGAATTAGACAGGCTCCATGTAATAGTAACAGCAGCAGCAGCACAAGTGGTGAGGAGGAAAGAAAAAAACAGTGAGCTGTCTTAAACCGAGGAAAAGAAGATGGGGGGAGGGGAGAGAATTTGACGGCTAAGATCAATCTGGCGGCGATTACTTCTTACAAGAACCCTTAGGGTTTTGTTCTTTAACAAAGCGAGAGATTAAATACATGTTACAGACGAGAGACTGGTGGTAAAAACCAACCAACAACCAGATATTTTTCCTTCCAACACAAAAAAGGTAACCAAAATCTCAAAAGAAGAAACGAAAACAACTGCTGTAAATTGTAATGCAAATTAATTTTTTTAAAAAAGAGGCCCTAAAATTGAGGGCAATTGACCAAGTGATAACTGACTGATGTAGTCATACAGAACTTGGGCAACACTTAATGATGGTTTGTTTTCCTCGTGTTCCAAACGAGGAACGTGTCACTGACACGTACTCTCCTTTCCATTGGCTGCTCTCTCGCTCAACCATACTTGCGCTGTTCTGCTGTTACACTTACACATGTTTGCGAGTTTCAGACCCAGCTACTGTCGTTTTAAGAAAAGAAAACGGAGTCTCTATCTCATTAATTTGGTACTTCTAACTGTATTCAGAGGTTGAACTAAGCTCTTTTTTTTTTCATTAAAAACAATACATTTTTTTTCTTTTCTCGCAAGATATTTTAGACGGATTATAATCATGAGAAAGTACTTTTAAGTCATTTATATTTAAATTAATCTTCGTTCGAATTAGGTAGGTCCCTTATAAGAGGTAAAATTCTAACTTCAAATTTTAAACGACTGTATAGACGATTCAAACCTACGACCTTACTTAAATCAGGAGAGTTCCTTACCTGCTCACCTGGTGTTCTGCCACTTATTTATAAAACCCTCTTTTGTTAGAAATGGGATATGTTCTACTTCGCTAACTGTAAGGACTTCCATCTAAGTTTTGTAACAAATCCAAATCAATCTCCCATTATGGGTTACGGGTGTCTCTCTGTCATTGAGATTATATTTAATTATTACAGTTAAGGCACTATGTTTAATTAGTATACCTTAAGTAACCTCCTTTGCTGCCTGTAGATACTTTGTTGGACCAACCGAAAAGATTATTTAATTCAAGTTCTCTCTCTCTTTTCATACACTAAAAACACATGCTTACCATTTACACTACTAAGTTTTAATTCTGATAATTGAGAAAATATCCTTACTTTTATAATAATCATACGGAATCTTAACGTTTTACTTTTAAAAAAACAAAAAGTCCCGTGCATATGACTTCTCTCTTTGACAAGTTGAAAAAATAGGGACTTTCGCATCAACAAATTGAAAAAAATAGGATAAGGGTATCGAAGTTGTGTAAACTAATTTAGAGATTAAACTGTATCATTTTTTAAAACGACGTCACTTCATGAATCTCCATTACTTGTGTTAATTTGAGCTAATGTATATTAATAATAATTAAGGTTTCTGAAGCATGTTGCAAGTTATGTCAGTAATGTTAACAAAGATATTAATGTTGGGCTAGAATTGAAAAAAATTGAAAATTTATGCATTTAATTGTCACGTTTTGAAACTTGTGCTGTAATTACAAATTTGAGCGAAGTTTGAGATTTTCTTTATAATTAACCCTATTATTTAACAATAAATGATAAACTGATTTAGGGATTAAACTGCATCATTATTTTGAAACGTCGTCACTTCATGATTTTCCATTACTTGTGTTAATTTGGGCTAATGTGTATTAATAATAGTTAGGATTTCTGGAACATGTTGTAAGCCACTTCAGTAAAGTTAATAGAGATATTAATGTCGGCTAGAATTGAAAACATTTGAAAATTTATACATTTTCGTTTGATTCTACTTTTATTTTTTGTTTTTGTTTTTTGTTTCTGTTTCATGTTTTTAGTTTCTGTTTTTTTTTAAAACAAAACCTGTTTGGTTGAGATTTGTAATATAAAAATTGAAAACAAAAACCTATTTGGTTGAGATTTCTAATAAAAAACTGAAA
>JANPWT010000008.1:42626259-42651189 GCA_024678245.1 Erythroxylum densum | reverse complement strand
ATATCTTACATATCTAATCATGGGTCATGCTTAAAGTTTCTCAGCTCATCATCCATTAATAACACATTCTAATATCAAAATCATCTATAACACAATTCATATATAAAAACACTCATTTTATTTCATTTTCATATTTCTAATTTCCACTCAAGGTTCGGGGTCCAACAAAGTATCTCTTTAAATCAATTTTTATGGTTTTGAACTTTTTAATCTCTTTGTTTTCCTTTTTATGATGGATTTATGTTTGGTGTACTTGTTCATTTAAATGATTACATTAATTATTCATCAGTATATGAAATTAGGTTTGAAATCATCAACCACTTAATTATTTGATTGTAAAGCATATCCATCACATTTTACGTGAGAGAAAGTCTCAAAATATTGATCTTTTTCTTATTAAGTAATATGGGTTAATTATATGGTTGTGGAGTTTATGGTTAGGCTCTTGAGTCATAGTTTTGGATTAATATCATATGTTGTTTGATTGTGTTGCTTTGGCAATGAGTTTATGGTTGGGTCCATGAGTCATAGTCTTGGATTAATATCATATGTTGTTTGATTGTGTTGCTTTGGCAATTTGTCTTTATGCTTCCTACATTTCACGATTGCTAGCCAATTCTCCATTTAATTTTGGGCATATGAGGTTTATGCAACTATTTGTATATGATAATGTTGTTTTCTTGGTTTTTGTTAGTGCACTAATTATGTTGAAGCCATTTAAGAGGATTTTGGACCCTCAAAAGATATTAACTAGTAGTTTGTTGGCAATTTCAATTGGAAGACTTACAATAAATATCCTTTGTTTTTGTCTTCTTTCACAAGGAGCATCTTCATGCTCATCGTGGTTCCTGAAAATGCCCTCATTCTCACTCACATATTTCTTATTCTCATACATGTACCCATTCCTACTCTCATTGTCAACAATATCATTATCATTATTCATATAATCACATTGCACATCTAAAGGATCATGAACATATCTTTGTTTCCCATGATTGACATATTTCCCAATCAATGTCTTGATACAACAACAACACTCAGTAGAAATTTCATTAATACGCAGGATTTGGGAAGGTCATAGTACACAACTTTACCTTTAACTAGTAAAGAGACTGTTTCCAAATGACCCATATGAAAAGAAAGAATGGGGGGAGAGAGAGAGCGACGAATAGAGAGAAAAAAAATGATGATCATCATCATAATAGTAATAATAGTAATAAGAAGAAGAAGAAGTGGAAGAAGAAGAATTGAATGGTATTCATAGCTCACAAACCTCGATATTGTGATTTGTATATACTTATGGTATAAATGAAGAAGAAGGATGGCATTTATTATGACATTATTAAGCTTGTAATTATATTTATTAAGGAGACACATATTTGACAATGATAAAAGAGTATAGTAGCATAATCCACTAGCTCACATAGCATATCTTAATGGTGTGATTGTGAATAGTGACATTACATGCATCAATTAACTTCAAATAGACAAATTTACTTTTTGCAAATTCATTGTTGTAAAATATTCTTGGATTAAAAGATATTAAAAATATAGATTTAGAGGAAATGGTAGCAATATTTTTACATCTCCTTTCTTTAAAACGGGAAATCGAGAAATTCAGTATGGTTTTCAATGTTTGAGAGAATTATAAGTAGATGTTTTCATAATGATTTAAAATTCATGCTTAAGTTATAAGCAGTTATACTCAAAATCCCTAAACATGTCCCTGAGAATAGTAGCAGTGAAAGTTGGAAGTAGTTTAAGGTAATAATAGTCATTTATGAAGTTTTATTTGGTACATAATTTATTTTTATTAATAATGAGTTGATATGATTTTTCTAAATTTAAATTACTAGGGGTTTTAGATGGTACACATATTAATGTAAATATATCAAATATTGAAAGAGTTCGATATCATACTAAAAAGAATGAGATTGTCACAAATGTCTTAGTTATATGTTTTGTGGACATGCAATTTTTATATATACTACTTAGTTAGAAAGGTTTAGATGTTGATGATAGGGTGCTTCCACATGGAATATTTAGAAGAAATTGATTAAAATTTCTCTGGATGAGGTATTCCATGTTATATATCCAATTTATTTTTCTATATATTAAAATTCATGTGGTTAATATATTATGTATTATCTTATTGATGCAAGAGAAAGAAATTGTATAAGAATTTCTTGCATCGTATAAAGGTCAATGATATCATCTTATTGAATGAAGATCAAGACATCAACTAAATACTCAAGAAGAATATTTTAATGTGAAACATTATATAGCTAAAAATGTTATTGAAAGGGCATTCAAATTATTGAAGTTATAATGAGGAGTCTTAATTCCCTCTTATTATTTAATAAACACTCAAAATGATATCATATTGGCTTCTTGTTACATTCACAATCTTATTCATCAACATATGAGGAAACATACATTAGAAAATGAGTTGGATGCCATAATAGAAAATAATGACAATATCGATTATGTCGATGATATTGAAACATCTAACTAGTGGATTGAATAAAGAGATAATTCAGTAAGGGAAATGTATGTTATGGAGTGCTAGAAGAGGTCATTTACATTTACTATTAATATTTTTATAATTTAGTTACCTCTTGTTTTCTTGAAAATATTTCAAAATTATTTGTTATTTATGAATATTATTTATTTCTTTTTACATATGCATTATTTTAATTCTTTTTAATTCTTTTCGTTTTGTTATAATTTAAAATTGTGTATATCTTATAGATGGAATCTCATGAAGAAAATAGAAAGAATATGCAATTTGAACCTATTAAAGGAAGAGGGAAAGATGAAAAATTATTGAAATAATAAGGAAGAAAAATTATTGTCAACATACTTTATGATTTGGCAGGCACCACATTGAACACAAACTATAAGAATGGATATTATACTAAAATTGTTAGGTGTCTTAAAGAAAGAATGCTCGAAACTGATATTAAATAAAAACCTCATAATGAATTCGAAGTTAAATTTATGAAGAACCTACTTCAATGTATATTGGATATTAAAAAAGGTAGCAAATTTGGATATAATGATGAGCAAAAAAGGGAATGGTGATGTGATAGATGCATAACCATATTTATATCCCATATTTGATGTATTTTTACTTGATATTTTATACTTTTATTGTATATTTGGTACTTAAGTTGTTCTAAGTATGTTTATAGGTTATAATTGCCTTCATAGACTTGAAAGAGAAGAATTCAGATGCAAATGTGACATAAAACAAAGATTTGATGGTAATCTTACATTGGATGGATCAAAATTCAGAAAAATCATCACATTTAAGAAAGTATAACTAACCCTTCTGACTTATTATATATACTTATATTGTACATTGGGGACAATGTTCAACTTTAAGTGTGGGGAAGGAGTTAATAAATTTTTATTGTTTTCTTTAAGCTTATTATAATCCTAGTTACAAAATTTTATGAACTTATATCTTGACTTAATTGAAATATGTCCATCAATGCTATATTTTATTATTGAATATTAATTAAATTGGTATGTAAAAGGATGTTAGTTAGAATACTTTTCTAAGCTATATTTTGATTATTCATTGATATAATCAATTTGAGTGAAATTTCATCTTATTTACACATATAAGCCCATATTGTTCATGAGCTTTTAAGCCTAAGAGTAATTACATGATTATTTTAAGCTCTTTTATTCTTTTATGTGTGTTATCATGTATAGTATAACGATTCTAAAACTTTCTTTTATTATACATATTAATATCATATTTGTTAAATTAGAAGCATTGACTTGATGAAGGCATTTAGATTCAATAATTTGTTTAAGCCTATTTCTTTGATAATTACCACATCCATAAATTATCTTTTAGGAATAACCAAGTTGAGTCTTAACCTTTTTCATTGTTATTGTACCCACATATTAACATTTTTCCTATTTTCTTTGAAGAACTTTTTATTGTTTTAAACCTTCAAGGTTATTTACATTTTTTACATGTTTGAGACTTAAAATTATTGAAAGGTCCTATGTTTCTTTAATTGTGGTATAATATGAATGTTCGAGATTTTTTATTTTCATTAAAAAAAGAACATAGAAAAAGAAGAGAAGAGAAGTATAAAGTACCATTACTTTTATAATTTGTGGACATGTATAAATTGTAAACATGTTTCTTGTAAATTCCATTAGTAAATTTCCTTCAATTTAACCCTTTTTAATATCCCAACCATATCATACCTAAGCCCCATTACAACCTGTATGAAGACATTTTGATTTTTGTTTCTAGTTTATACATAAGTGATGGAACTGTGATAATACTACAAACCCATGTTAAGAGTTACGATATATTAATTAAGAGTTTTGACACTTTTCATAGTGCGATTGTTGATGTGATTATTATTAATATAGACTTAGAAAGTTAATTGAGGATGATTTGACTCTAATTGTATGTTAATTTGATTCGATAGGATATGATTATTCATAGTGTGAAGGGACATGTTGAGATTGATGAGGGATTAATGTTGTAAAATTGATAATTTTGATTATCATTTGCTTGAGACAAGCAAAAGCTTAAATGTGAAGATGTTTGATAGATGTATATTTGACCATATTTATACCCCATATTTGATGTATTTTTGGTTGATATTTTATACTTTTATTGTATATTTGGTACTTAATTTGCTCGAAGTGTGTTTATAAGTTGTAATTGCCTTTACGGATTTAAAGGAGAATAATTTGGATGAAAACGTGACATAAAATAAAGATTTGAAGCAAAGAAGGGACACAAAACCGTGGATCAACCCATGTACTTCTCTGAGGTTGTGTAGAATCATAAATTTTGGGTATTTTAGGTTATAAACGGTCGTGTATCAGACTATGCATCACCTAAAACCTTAAAAATTACTATAAAAACACGTGTTCGGAGGCAAAAGAGAAGCAAACATTAGAGGAAAATTATAAAGGCAGAGATCATTGAGAAGGAGTGATTTTGATTTAGAAAAATGGAAAACAGGAAGAAATCATCGAAAGATCCTTCGTAATATAAGATCAAACGTCTACTTTGCAAGAATATTCAATAAGAGACAAACAAGGAGATTTAGAATTATGAATCCATTGTTTTCAATTCATTATTCATTTTGTCTATGTTTGATTTTGTGTTCTATCATGTGTAACTAAATTCTTTTATTTCTTAGGTTAGATGAATCTTAGTTTTATGCAATAACATGTTTCAATTCTTTTATTAATGCAATTGCTTGGATTTAAATACTGTGATTCAATTTTATTTTTAATATATGTTCAAACAGATCCAGAATATTAGTGCATAATTTGATCTGATAACATAAAGACTGAGAAACTCTTTGTGTCAATAGATCAACCATAATTAGAAGGAGTTGATTATAACTCTAGAGATAGGATGACATAAATCCTCTAGATTAGGGTCAAACCTAATAGCAGGATTCACAAATCGACAAAGCAATTGTGTAAACTCTAACCTGAGTAATTAGGTTGATAAACTTAGGATTAGTTATTATTAGACTTAATAGTGAGTTATTAACATCCCATAGGAATTTTCACGGTCCAATAAATCAACTAGACAATTGCATAATAAAAGATAAATCAATTAAGGGTATTTAGGAGGATTCAAAACCTAGACACTAATTCTCGATATCGATAATTTCCTAAGTGATTTCTTAATTCTCTATTTAATCTTGCTACCTATTTTATTTTATTTGCTTAAAATTTAATTTCTTTAATTAAAAATCACAACCAAATTCATAAGCTAGATAATAGGATAATGGTAACTACTTATATTCATTGTCTTCGTGGGATCGACCCATACTTGTTGGTACTAGTTACAACTACTCTGTGCACTTGCAATTAATTCATAATTCACAATCTTTTTAAAATTAAAAAATAACTTTGATTAATTATCTATAAAAATGCAAACTATTTTGATTAATTATTTGCAAAATAACTCACATTATAATCAAATATGAGTACAAAAATTCTCATTACCATTCCTAATATTTGATACCAAATACTAACATAACTATTAACATTTTTAATTTCATTCCTAATGATTATATACCAAATATGCATACTCAATAATTATATTCATAAGTACCAAGTGGTTGTTTAAAAATAAATTAGATGAATCAGGTATCGTTATGAGAAATAAGTTTAGATTGGTAGCAGGGTATAATTAAAAGTAGGACATAGATTTTGAGGAAAATTTTGCACCGATAACTGGGTTAGAAGCTATTGTATATTACTTGCATTTGCATCATATATGAATTTTAAATGGATGTTAAAAGTGGAATTTAAAATATTTTATTCGAGAAGAAGTTTTTGGTGATTAACCTCCCATTTTTAAGAATCATTATGCTCCTAACCATGTTACAAACTCTCTTAAGGCTTTATATGCTTTGAAACAAGCTTTTAGAGCTTGTTATGATAGGTTGACTGCATTTCTTTTAGAAAATGGGTTTACCAAATGTAAGGTTGATATAATACTCTTTATAAAAAAAATGACATTTTAATTTTTTAAATTTATGTTGATAATATTATCATTAGAGCTAATAATGAAAGCATATGCAAAGAATTTTCTAAATGCATGAGTAGGAAATTTAAGATGTATGATGGGACAATCAACTTCCTTCTTGGACTTTCAAATCAAGCAAATGAAGGACATATATATCAATCAAGTACACTAAAGAACTATCAAATTCTTCAAAATAGACCAACTTAAGCCAGTTGAAACACGTATAAATGTCATAAACTAAATTGAACAAAGATGAGAAAGGCAAGATGGCATAAACATTACATTTAATGTTTGCTTATGTGCTAGATTTCAATCAAATCCAAATTAGTAATATTTTAGTATATAATTAAATACTTATGTGTTACCATGTCATTAGGACTTTGGTATCTCAGAGATATAATTTTTGATTTGGTTATATATTTAGAAGTGAATTATGTCAAAAGTCCCTTAAATAGGAAGAACATCTAGTACTCTGTTAATTTTTAGGAAATAAATTAGTTTTCTAGTTTAGGAATAAAGCCTTATCAACTACATATGTCAAATATATAGTGGTAAGTAATTATTGTGCATAAAATCTATGGCTTATACAAGAACTTGGAGACTATAACATAGACCTCATAAGGAATCAATTAGCTGTGATAACACCAATATTACTTGTCTCACAAAAAATCCCACTTAACATTATAAAACCTAGCACATAAAACTTAAATATCATTTTATTAGAAATCATATGTTGAAATATAATTTGTTGATATATTACATCAATTATTTGACATATTCATAAAATCAATAAGGATATATTTTGCATGATTAGGAGAGAATTAGGCATAATTGATAAGAATTCCATTTGATAATGATCTCCATAAATGCTTGAATTTGATTCGATTGTTGTATATTTTGATTTATTTTATCCTTTAGTGTTTAATATTATTTTGGTAAACTTTTGGGTAATTAACTCTTTTTGACGTTTCCAAAGAGGGAGAGAGAAAGTTAGTGATCTTACAATTAGGGAGAACGATTAGTTTATATGTTGTCTTGAGAAAGTTAGTGATATTAGATTTAGTATGAGTAATTAATTTTATGGCTATCTCATTAATCCTTATACAAAAGTTAAGTTCTTAAAATACACTAATTGTAAGTTTTTTGTGATGCATGAATTTAGGGGGAAGTTAATTGCTCATATTGCGTTAGAATAGTAAACAACATATGTTTGATTTTAACATTATTCATCTAATATTACAAAATATTTTTTTCTTCATAGAAAAGTAAAGAGCTTGTTAAACCAAAGGGGGTTATAACCTATGTTTTGATGATAACAAAACATAAGTAATAATAATGAGTTTGATTTTTATAAAGGCAATATAAAGCAATAATGGCAATGCATAAATTAAAATACATCTCATGAAGACATTAGATAAAAGTTGGTGTTCAAGTCATTCAAGTGAAGAACAAAATCAATACCAATGAAGAACAAGACGCATCAAAGTTAGAAATGAATATGTAATATTTTTTGTACTTTTTACTTGGTCACTTTGATATTTTAAAGGCTTATTATGCATAAACACATCAATATTTTAACTTATTAAGGTTTTGATATCAAAGAAAATCCTTTTGATCCTTAAGACATTATTTGGGTAATACTTGGAGAAGTAGAATTATGATTTTTGGTGTATTGATAAACCTATATAAGTTAGTGGTTAACCAATATGCTACATTGATAGACCAATACATCACATTGGTCTACTAATGTCCCAGTAGCTAGTACGTTGGTCAACCAATGTACAATAGTGACTAACTAATACATATAAACTAGTCATTGGAAGTGGCTAGTTTGACACTAAAATCCTATAAGTAAATGTTTGGTCATCGGGTTACATATGAGAAAATATTTTGGTATTGTATAAACATATTTCAAAGAGTTTTATGAAGGTTTTATATGTATTTATTGTTTCATTTTGAAGTGAGTAAGCCTTTAAGGTTATCAAAGTGGTCAAGCTAGGCCTTTTGGGTTATAAATTCTTAAGTGGTGTTACTCTTCATCATGGAGAAAGATTATAAGAAGAGTTGCTCTTTATACATGGAAAATAAGATTATTATAAAAAGTTTCCTATTCACCTTGTTAAAAGAAGAAACCAAGTGGAAATTCAAAGAAATGTCTTAGAGAGTAGATGTAGACAAGAATTATTTGTTGAACTACTACAATTAATTTTGCCTTTCTTTTTCTATGTACTTTTTAAATTATTTTTGTATTGTATTTTTGATTTGCAATAAAGTAATTTTCATCATATACTTATTCTTATTTAATTGCATTTACTAGATAAGAATTAGTTATTTAAATTTACTAAGACCAAATTCATCTCATATTAAGTACCATTAGAGAACAACTTTCACTTCCACTAGACAAAGGACATGAATTCTGTCTTTCAATGAAAGTTTCATAGGTCTAACTATTAATTAAGTGTCACAAACAAAGAGTTCATTCATTATCTTGTAGAGATTTTTATCCTCTATAGATGATTGTCATAAAATTTAATTGACATTTTACATAACACAAAATTTCATGGACTTTCCTACTACTTTTTGTTTTACTTGTTAAATATGATGAAATTGATGTGATTACCGGTTGAATTATTATGTTTTAATGAAAGATTATAATGTTTGCAATGTAGTTGATTCGTAATGAGATTCAAGTTGGGAAATTTAGCAAACAACTATACAAAAAAGTTTGAGGATCAATACGGAGAGACGATATTCTATGCCTCAAAGTTTGATCTTAGACTTGTGGCTATCACTGATTGGTTTTAGAACCTAAAATGACCATATTTTAATAAAATAAAAGTGAGTGATTCTATCAATATTTTAAAAACTATACTAGAAGTTGAACCAGTAAGACAAGATATTTAAGGTTTAAAGATTCAACTTCTATTAGATTATCATAAAATTGGTTAAAAATTGAATAAAATCAAAGAATTTGAAGTATGATTGAAGAAGACTATTTTTACCCATTGAAGAATTCAAAGCTTAAATTAAAAAAGATACTTTTAAATAAAAATTAATTGATTTATTTTGTTTTATAAAAGTGAAAATAACTTCATGTTTCAGCTTAATATTTCATTTTCTTATTGAACGTCTCTTTCTTTTCTCCTTCCATACCCGTTTGGTTGCTTGAAACAATAGTTTGCATTGAAAATATGGAATCGAAGCATGAAGCTTTTGTTTCTCAAACTGATTACTTTTTGAAACAAGAAATTCTCCGGTTTGGTTATTACTCTGTCAACCAAGTAACAATTTAAATTTCAATTATGATGAATTGCTTGTTTGTTCTTAGTTCTTATGAAGAAGTCCTTCCCATAAGAGATAAAGAGGTAATGGCTCAATATAGAGAACTGGTCTGTTATTTATCGACATGTATATCAAGAGAGTAACAGATGCGCTGACTGACTTACCATCCAGGTAGAACAATCTGACATTGGTGTCACATATTTTGATACTACACCTATCGGGTGCCAACGTATTCTATTAAAGGATATGTCGAGGATTTGCTTTCCCAGACTTATTTTGTAACCTGTTTATTCTGTTTCCCTTTAATAATAATAAAAAAGAAGGACCTACTTGATTCTCCATCTCAACAGTTATACCGTTACTCTTAACTTCATATTAGAAAGAGAAAAGGAGGACATGAAAAAGACCCGATTAGTACCAATTCAGTATTAGTGAGACATTTCATCAAGCATCTAACAAACCCTTGGAAGAGAACATGCCAAATTAGGTTCGGAGTAAAAGTTGCCAAACCCATTAATTAATCGTGAAAACGTAAGCTTTCTTCAAGATTTAGGCTATTGCCAAACCCATAAATCAATCGTTAAAATGAGAACTGATTGATTTTTGGCCTCAGGCAGTTGTGATTTGGGGTTAGATGTTAAACTTGTCTACTCACAAAAACACCAAAATTTTATCTTTTTTGTTAGTTTTCTTCCCCTTTTTTGCTGCTTCTGATTTTTCTTACTTTAATTTTGGCAGGAGGGTATTGGTGATTGGACCAGTTGAATTGTTCGTCTGCGAAATGCATCCTCCATTGACATTTCACATGCACCCTATGTGTGCCGAGGTGAGTCTTTTTTGTGACCCTCTCCATTCGGTTCAAGTTTGGCTGTTCCAACCGTTCTCTTTTTGTATTAGAAAACTGGGTTAAATTTGTGCAGATAATAGAGCAATTTTTGGACCTTCCAATTGGGAAGTTCTTTGGAGAGTGCACTGAACTCAAAGTGAAGCTAGATCGCTGTTTTCAGGTGGGAGTGAGTTTCTGTCTTGTTATTCTTTCTGGTTGGTTAAAGTTTACTCATGTTTAGATTTTCTTTATTGTGGTGTTTTTCCCTCATAAAGCCATTAAGAGAAAGGCTAATTTTGGACAGAGTAAGAAATTGAGAGAAAGGCTTCAAGTTTTAAGGAAGGAAGTTGCTGAGAATGGCCAGTAGGGGAGGAGCATCTTTAATTTTGGTTCTTCTAATTAAAGCAGTCATCGTTTGGTGCATTGACTGAATTCAGCAGTTCAGCACCGTTTATTGCTGATACTTCATAACCATTTAGCGATATTGATAGGTAAAGCTTTTTAGGGAAGTACAAAGTAAGATATGTTCCATATATGTTATGGATTTCTTTTATTCTTGTCTGGCCTTTTGTTTGTTCATCTTCATGTGACTTTGAACTTAAGATTGACAAGATTAGCTCTTTCAAAAAGTCCAATAGTATTGAATTTCTTTGAGGTTGGAGTGGACTTCTATCATTCTCCCAATGGTTTAACTCCAAACTTTTGGTAATTTGATTACATTAATATCAAAAAAGATTACATCATAATATAACCTTCCTTTGTAATTGATAAGATGTTATTTTTGATATATTAATTAAAATTATCTTTTTTATTTTGGATATATTTTGGTACTTAAATAAAAGAACTACTGTTTGTTTTATTTTATGAAATGAAAAGTGGTGAGCATCAAATTGGGGCATTATTGATAAAAATCACGAATTTTGAAAAAGTGAATAGAATACTGCAATAGATAAGACGAGATACTGCATAATGCTAGATTCACTTGAAGAGTTGCAATTTAATTATG
The DNA here is from genome assembly GCA_024678245.1 of Erythroxylum densum. Taxonomy (NCBI): domain Eukaryota; kingdom Viridiplantae; phylum Streptophyta; class Magnoliopsida; order Malpighiales; family Erythroxylaceae; genus Erythroxylum; species Erythroxylum densum. The sequence continues at coordinate 42,639,537 of JANPWT010000008.1, read as the reverse complement.
TCACAGAATATAGCAGTTGTTATAACTGTTACAAACTATAACATAATCATAGGGATTAAGGCGCATATTACTTGTGAACTTATATGGCTACGTCATTTACTTGGTGAGATTGGGTTTGTTCAGTCTAAAGCTATAAACTTATGGTGGGACAATGAAGCAACTATCCATATTGAAAATATTCATGTGTTCCTTGAGAGAACTAAGCATATAGAAGTCGAACGTCATTTACTTGGGAAAAGCTTGAAAATGGATCAATCTCAACTCAACATGTCAGAATAGGGAGCCAATTAACTAATATGTTCACCCAAGCATTACTGGGGAATTAGGTTAATTATATTTGTAACAAGCTGGGATGATCAATATCTATGCTTCAGCTTGAAGGGGAGAGTTACAGAATATAGCAGTTGTTATAGCTGTTACAAACTATAACGTAATCATAGGGATTATACAGCTAATGTAAATAACATATTCTTAGGGATCTTAGCATAATCATAGAGATTACTTTCCTAGTTTACCCAATATATTTATATATAAATACGTTTATTATTCTAATAGAATGTACTAAAAACTCTTATTCATTCTTCCTATTTTACAATTAGGAAACTTCTTTCAATCCTTATTATATGGGGATTAGATAGGAATCTTTGCAAGATAGGATTCAACTAGGGTTTGAGCAGAAAAATCTTTCACCTCTCCAACATCTTCTTTTCATTTCTTTTGAGTTTTCTTTCAATCTTTCATCTTTCTTATATTAGTGTTGAGACTTAAGCCATGTGTGATTAAACTCAAATATTCTGATTCAAAGGGATTCAAAATTGTAGTTGTAATCTTGCGAGGTTTTGTCCTAAACTTTTATTCCTCTTTTAATTTAATTATTTATTATTTTAAGTTCTTATATTTGATGAATAATTAGCATTGATTAATTTGAAAAATTAATTTGACGTTGATTATTCTATAGTTATCCATGAATTCAATGTTCAATAATTGTCATAAAGGATTGGTATAAGTAGCAAATATATTATTTATGAATTTGTATATTTAACTTATGATAAACAAAAAACTAAGTTGAATGGTTGTGACTATCTTGATTATTTAATTTAGGGTTTAGTATTTTTCACCAAGCTTATTACTACCATTTAATTGATATGGAATTCTATCATATTCAATCAATTAGTGGTAAGTTTTAGTTGAATGTTAGGTTTGAACTAATTAATTTAGAAAATTTTGAAACCCATTATGGATATTCTAATATGTTTTGAACTAACTGCTTAAATTGTGACAATTATTCTTTTTATATCAATGATCAATGTTGCAATTAGATGAGATATTTCCCTTGAATCGGAATTAAGTAATCTTGATTTTCTTACTTTTATTGTTTATTTATTTACTTTGATTTCTTGTTAATTTTAGTTAATTAATTGAAAACCTCCACTTTATTTTATTAATTGAATTTAAGAAATTAATTTTTAGTTTTCTTGAGACTTGACTAGTTCTATGAATATTTCAAGAAGTTAGAGAATGAGAATTAATTTTGAGAGCTTCGATAGCCCAACCAATAGTCAATGAAGGTTTAAAATATAGGTCAAAGAATTAAACCACAGAAGATTTATCTCATTAAATCATTATAGAGAGAGGTGGACTAGAGATTCCAAGAAGTCCAGAGAGAGAGAGAGACCAAATAGTGAGTGCATTTTCTTTGCAAGATAAAATTCTCAACTATCGTAAAGATTTGCTGCAAGAGGTCAAAAGCAATAATAACTAGGTTTTTTAATATCTTGTTGTTCTTCTTGATCTAAATCAAGTAGATTATATAGTTAAAAAAGAGTTTCGAGGAAACCCGTACCACGATTACTAGTTTTTCTGATTTTAAGGAGCTGATTGTTCCATAATTTATCACGTAGGAAACTCTTACAAAGACTTTGCAATGAATTCTAAGTTTACACCCAAAATGAGATAAAATTTAAGTATGATAGTTGAATTTTTGCAATTCAACTCAATCTTATCGAATTCCTCGTGTTTAATGTTTGTTCACAAAGGTTAAAATAAACCAACATCATTCACTAAGCCAACAAAAGAATATGGACAACACTAAAAAGAGAAAGAGGCACAAAGATTTTATAATAAAATTGTCAACCTTTATATTACTCGTAATATACACAAAGATTATAAAAGCTCTAACTTTCTCAATGAATGAAGCCTTTGTTCAAATGATCTATTTATAGGCTTTTGGAGATTTTTCGGACAAGAATGCAAGAATGTGGGAATAAGGCCACTAAGTTACTAACTTAATTAGTGGTTCACATCCCCAACCACTTTAGACACTACTTTAGGAGGTAGTTTACATGACTTACCACTAACTCACTTCTAAATAAAAGATATATGTAATCAATGAAGGTAAGACACCTCATCCATGATCTTCATCATATCCTCCCACTTCTTTGATTATTCATCTCACTAACTTTGCCATTTTCATCTAAAGACGAAAGTTAGCTAAGTTCCGAGCCAATCTGCATATAGTTTGATTGATGTGCACACATGGTCTAATTCGGTTGTCTATGGTCCATCATTTGATCATCAATTCATCCCTAGTCCTACCAAGGACGTCTAAGGCAAGTCTAACTTGTCCAAACCAAGCCAATTAATGCATCATGGTCTAACAAAGCTAGTCAAAACTCGAATCATGTTTGATCCCACTTGGTTAAGTCACTTTGGTCCCTTTTTCATGCCTTTTTCATGTCTAATCTATGCTAGACATTGGCCAAGGTCCACCGGTGGCTAGGAAAATGTTTCTACAATGTTAAAGGGTTAATAAACCGCCTCACTCGATGAATCTAACGCCCTCTTTGGAATAAATCAAAGGTAATTATTGACCTGATCTTTAAACTATCACAAGATAGTGTCTTTCTCCTATGTGGCCTATGAGATTGATTTATTTTTCCATTGATTCAAGAACTTGGTTCCCCCGTTCTTCTTGTGTTGTCCTATTTTTTGATGATCTAAAATCTTCTCAATTTGATCGTTGAACTATTTCCTTACCACTGATGGAGCTGTTTTTACTTGAATCCTCTTTAGATTTGTTGAATCCTCGTGAAAAACTAACGTAAAAATTTGTATGCACCTTTAGTCGCTATGGTAACTTGAGTTGATATGTTACATTTCTAACCTTTTTATGGATCTCAAATGGTCCATCATTCTTTGAAACTAATCTGTAATGCAACTGCTTGCTATTAATTTTCTTCCAAATATGTGGAGTGAGTTTAAGAAGTAACTTATCCCTAATATCAAATTCTAGAGGTCTTTTCTATTAACCCATATTCTTCTTCATTTGTTTGGAAGCTTTGCGAAGACTATCCTTTGCTTTATCCAGTAGCTCCTATTTTTCCCTCTATACTAATAGCTAGTTGGGCACTTTCCCCCTGACATTTGTTGTGTTATCTTAAAAGACGTAAAGGGATGTTTTCCTATAACAACTTCAAATGGACTATTCTCCATAGCCAAGGATCTGTGCATATCATTAAAAAACATAGCAGTATCAAGAAAATTTAACTAATTTTGTTAACTAACACTTATATAGTGTTACAAGTTTTTCTTCAACAACCCATTGATCCTTTCTGTTTGACCATTTGTTTGTGGGTGATTTGTAATATAAAACTTTAATTCACACCCATCATGTTGAAGTGAGACATCTAAAATTGGCTAATAAATTGGGCATCATGATTGCTTATAATGTCCATTAGAACTCTAAAGTGTTTCACCACACTTTTATAGAAAAACTTCGTAGTAACATCCAAAGGACATAAAGCTAGAGTTGGCACAAAGAATATATACTTGGATAACCTATTAACCACCACCATGAATGAGGCTATGTCATCCAGCTTTGGAAAATTGCTAATGAAATCCACTGAAACTAACATCCATAATGTTTTCAACATCGGCAAAGGTTGCAACAATCATGCCCCCTTCTTCCTTTTAGCTTATCTAATAGGCAAACAATGTAAGTTTTGACTTACACGTTTATGTCGTTCTCTATCTTTGGCTAATAGTAAAAATGGGAAAGAAGCGTAAACATCTATTAAACTTTAGGTTGACCAGTCTATCTTGACTTATGCATCTCCTTCATCAATTATTTTTGCAAGGCCCCAAAACTTGGCATGTACAACTGCTTATTCTTTTTCATCAACATCCCATCATATTAAACCAAAATCTCCACACGACACCATCCTTCACTTATTGAACAATTTAGCTATAAGTGCTATCAAAGGAGCTGCAAAGACTTCTTTACAACTCAATGCATCTGTCATATTATTGTGCCTCCCTGGTTTATGTTCTCATATAAAGTCATATTCAACAAGAAACTCTAGCTACTGAGCTTTCCTTATAAACAATTTCTTTTGTGTCATAAAAAGGTGTTAGCAATATTATTTGTGTGAACAACGAACCTTGTTCCTAATAAGTAAAATTGCCAAGCTTCTAGGAAATGAACCACTGTCAATATCTTCTTCTTGTGGGTCATGTATTGTTGCTTGACATTATTGAGCTTGTAACTTTCAAAAGTAATTAGATAAACTCCTTACACTAAGAGTCCACTAATGGCTTTATTCGATGCATTCGTATACACCTCAAAAGGGAGATCAAAATCAAACAACTTTAGCACATGTTTGGTTGAAATAAGAACTTTTGACTTCTTGAAGGCTTCTTAGCTTGCTTTTGAGTAGTACCACTCTTGTCTCTTCTTTAACAAATCTATTAAAGGCGTTGCTTTCTTTGTGTATCCCATAATGAAATGGCAATAGTAATTTACCAAACCAAGAGAGCTTTAAAGCTCTTTCACCGATTTTAGAACTTTCCATTCAATAATTGTTTGTACCTTTTTTGGTTCCATTTGTACTTGCCCTTTTACTAGGCTTCCCAAGAATTTAATTTCTAATTAGGCAAACTTACACTTCTACATCTTTAATAAAAAGTTTGTGATACCATAACTGCTCAAACACCTTTTTCTAATGTTGTTCATATTATATCATTTTAGTGTTATAGACCGTAATATCATTTAAATATTCCACCATGAAGACATCGGAAAAGTCATATAATTAGATGCATTGCTCAATCAATTAGATGAATTTTAAAGGAAACTTAATGCTTCTAAAGAAAGTTGTATGCATCATATGTGTTAGGAAATATATTTTTATTGCACAACTCATGATGAAATTCTTTCTTTGATATCCTTTTAAGAATTTTCAGTCTTACAATGTGAGTAATTTTAAGTCGATATTCTTTTATTTTATCCTTACCTTGCTTACTTCTTCCTTTTTGGTATCTGTTAACTCCATACGTCATAAGGAAACTTCCTTTATGGTAAAGAACCGTGGGTGTAATACACCACTATTGCAAGTACACACTAGAACACTCGGAGGATATTCCAGTACATAACCTATGATAATGGCCCGTTATGTTCCATCACAACATTCACATAATATGGCATCAACATTTTTTTATTCTCTTATAAGACATCATAAGGAAAAACACAATATTTTAAAGCCAAATTTCTCCTTTCATTTCATAAAACTAAACGTTTATACAATGTATCTTCCAAACATCCATATAGGTACATCATCATCTCCTAATACAAAATACACTACATGGAAGAGGAAATACACAAAAGATCTATCTAATCTTCCAATCTCAGCTGACCGACCTTTGAGCCATTCCTTTTTTTCCCTAAAGCATAAGGCTATACTTCTTGTAGCGTCTCTTAGTAGCTAAAGTCGTCTCTTGGTCATAAAAAATCAATTTTGCAATTTTGATGAGTTTTGCGAACTCAGTGAGATAACCATCATCAATGGTTCACTCAATTCATGCAACACATCACATATATAACATATAATTCACATCTTTACATTTTGCATAAATTATCACATATCACATTCTCACTTAAGAGTAAGACAATTTTGGATTTCAAACAATCAAACATACTTATTACGTTGTTGTGACCGAATGTCTAAATTGTCCCGTATCTATTATGGATACCGGGATCATTTATACTGTCCCTTATCCATTGGAGATACAGGGCTCATTTTATATAGTGAGCTTTTGGCTCATAATCACATTTGGAGCTTTAAGCTCATTTTCGGTGGCTACTTAAGTCACAAATCTCATTATCTGATCATGCATTGATGTATAGAATGCATCTCTCATAATCAATCAATCATGTCAATAAGCATCTAGCTTGTCACATTCACATACAAGTAACACTTCAATATCGCATTCATGTATCAAGTCTCGGACCTTCATTGTCCAACATCAACATAATCAAACCACATTTATATCTTTATTGAAAACATATTCTAAAGCAAACAAATAATTGAGTGAAATCGTCTAGGTTACTCAAAGATTGCTCCTGAAGCTATTTCCTCGAAGTTCCGGCAACGTCTAGATGCTAACGTTCTAATTGCTCCTCTATATCAAGCAATATACCCATATCACACTTTTGCACAATTATAAGTGTTTGTTAATGCACATGTATGTATATGAAATATGCACAATGCATATTCATGAAAATACCGAGTATTTTTCCATTATTCTTATAAAAAAATCAATTCAATATCAAAACTCACCCAAGTATCATTTTTATGTAGGGTTTATACCTAAAATAAACACTTTGAATCTAATTTCATAACCAATGAATCATTTCAGATTTGTTCAACAACTAACTTTCGAGTCTACTGTTCTTGATCATTTAGATAATGCAAATGAAGAAATTTGGCAATACTTTCTTCTAGAAAATTGTTCTCCTATCTCTTAAGTTTCTAATGAACCAATATCATTCAATTAGGTTTAGTAATCTGAAAGTTATACCCTATCAATATTTGGACTGTTCTTATACTATAACAGTATTCTGTGCTCAATTTCCATCCAAAAATTGAAAATTTTAGAGACTGAATTAAAATTCAATTTCTTCAGAAAATTTGTAGTCCTATGTCTCTAGTTTATTCCAAATTAAAAATTATTCCATTTGGATAACTACAAGACAAGTTATGGATAAAATAAAGAAGCATATTTAAGCTGTGTAGGAAAAGTTGGCTGCGACGAAGCCAAAAGTTGGTCATGGCGAACTTTTTCCGAGAAGAAAATTCTTTTCGAATTCCTGCAAGTGGCCGCGAAGAACCCTAGAGTTGGCCACAAAAATTTTTTTTAGAGAGGAAATCTTTCAAATTGATTGCGGCGAGCTTTTCTTGAGAGGAAAATTCCTCGAGAAATCTTGTAAGTTGGCTGCGGCGAAACCAAGAGTTGGCCGTGGGAACTTTCACAGAAGCATACGCAGTGAACATGTTACTATGTTTTATTCATCTTCTTCTCTTCTTTTTTCTCCATCTAACATTTCTAATTTGATTTAACTCTCATTTTCGAATTCTATTTAAACTCCAATCTTTCACAAACAAAAATCCAAAATCCAAGCTTAAATAAAAATCATCAAAAACAGAAAAATCCATCCACCCATATCACCTTCACATTTTATGCATTTTATTTTCCTTAATCTCTTCATTTTTCTTCTCCAACATTCATTTTAAACAATCTTTCTCATCTCCAAACAGCATAATGCACCTATCTCTTAACTCCAACTCTCAAAACTCACGTATATGCATATATACATAATGAAAACAGAGCCTTCACTTCTGTTTTCTTCAAAATGTTTCTGCACCTACTTATACATGTCTTCTATGATCTTTCAACTCCAAAATCATTTCTACAACCTCTTATAACATATTACTCATAAAAACTGAAAAATCAACAAATCAAAATTTCCATCCTATTTTCACCGTGAACCTGAAAAAGTCGAATATGCACTAACAACTGATTCACCAAATTTAATTCATATATCAACAACTCATAAAGATTACACCATACTTGTTAAATCTCCAACTTTGTCAAGATCTTAAGAAGCCCTAATCCTCATGCAACTTACGTACATCATTATGGAGTTGGGCAAGTTTTGGTTTTTTCCTGAGGCAAAAGGAAGAAAACTGAAGTTGGGAGTAGAAAAAGGTGGATGAAAACAAGGCTTTTCTTTGGTGAAGTTTTAATGGAAAACTCTGTGTAAGTGGAGAAACTTTGAAGAAGAAAGCTACGAGGAAGGAGATGAAGATAACAGTGTTGTGTAGTTAGTCTTTCAAAGCTAAGAAAAAACGTGACTTGGTCTTTCAAAGTTAAAAAGACTTAACTTTAGACTTGGACACTTGTCCACTTCTTAAGTCCTTAGCTAGTTTCCCAACTAACTAGTTCTTATTGAACTACTTCCATAACTCTCATCTTTTCATTCCAATTATCACCAAAATTTTTCAATAACATCTTCTCATAAATTCTAAAGTCATCTTCAAATTTTCAAAGTCATTTTCTCAATAATTTCTAAAGTCATTTTCAAAAATTCTCCAACATAATTTGTTTTCTTATTTCTATTTCCATTCATCAACTTATTTGCCTCTTGGCATTTTTCCTAGTCCAATAATATCTAACAATTTTGAACATTATTCTTAAAATTTACCAAAAATTCAAAAATCACTAAACACACCTTCAATTAAATTTTTTTAATACACATAAACTGCAATTCTCAATAAAAATCACATCTATACCTGAAAATTGTCAATGAATACATGTACAATTATTTTTATGTGCAAAAATTCAATAATTACATGTATGTGCATATCATATAATGCATGAGTATGAAATGCATTTCTAATCTCTCAATAATTTCTCATATTTCCTATCCTAGCCTTGACATGGGTAATAAGATGTTACAATTCTCCCCTCCTTAAAAAAAATTTCGTCTTCGAAATTCTTATCTGATTATTCGAACAGGTGGGGATATGACTTCCTCATGTGCTCCTCTGTTTCTCAAATTGCTTCCTTAGTTAAGTGATTCCTCTAAAGGACTTTCACCAATGTAATGACTCAATTTCTCAATTGTTTGATATGAGATCCCACAATCTTGATTGGCTCCTCAAGATAGCTTAAGTTACTAGCAACCTCAATCTCTTTAGCCGGTATCACATGTGTTGGATCCGATCTGTTGGACCTCAAAAAATTTTTCAATTATTATCGATTTATTCGTTTAATTATTTATTTGTGTTTTATTTGTTTGTTTGTTTGTTTGTTTTTAGAATTGGGTCATTAAATTTAGTAAACATGAATAGAGATTAGAATTTGATGAAAGATTAGAATTAACTTAGAATTTATATGGTGTTTAGTGGATTAAAGGAGTTAGAGACATAAAAGACAAAAGAAGGGGTAGAATTGGAAGAGCTAAGTGAGTGAAGGGCAAAATGGGGGAAAACAAGAATAAAAATGTGCCTTGGCTTAGAAGAAGAAGAGAAACATCATGGGAGAAAGAAAAAGAAAAGAAGAAAATTAAAGAGCGAGAAGAAGAGAGGAAAATCGTGGGAGGCTTAGAAGGAAGAAGAAAGAAGAAGAAAAAGAAGAGAAATCAACTTATTAGAGGTAATTTTATCATCATCCTTCTTGTTTAGATATAAAAAGGGGATTAAATAGAGACTAGGGTTTTTAGAGATCTTGAAGAGTTTGAAGAATTTAAAGCTTCAACAAGTAAGTTATGCTTTAAATTTTATGGGTTTGGTTAATGAAACTCAAATGAAGTTGAATGTGTGTAGAAAGTTGTTGATGAATGATATAGGCAAATGTTCTTTTTTAGGGTTAATGATCAAAGATAGATCATGATGTATTTGTCAATGATATTGGGTTGAAATGAAGTTGAAAATGAAGTAGAAGAGATGGATTGGGTTTAGGATGGGTTATATGTGAAATTTGGGAAGTAAAAAGATGAAAAATGTAGCAAAACAAGTTCTTGGAGTAGGTTTTTACGAAAGTTCGCTGTGACGAACTTCTGGGTTTCGCTGCGGCGAAGTCAATTTTCCTACACATAGCATACTTTGGTATTTTAGGCATAACCTTTTATGTAATTATCCAAATGGAATGATTTTTGATTTGAAATAAAATAGAGACATAGGAATACAAATGTTTTAAAGCAATCAAGTTTTAATTCAGTTTTTGAGAACCTAAATTTTTGGATGGAAGTTGAGTACAGAATATTGTTTCAGCATAAGGATAGTCCCAACATGTTTGGAGTATAACTTTCAGATTTCTAAACCAAATTGAATGATTTTGGTGTCATTAGAAATTTAAGACAATGGGGAACATTTTTCTTGAAGAAAGGGTTCTCAAATTATTTCATTTAATTGATCATAACGATCATGAAAAAATTGACCCGAAAGTCTGAAGATTGAAAGGGGTTATAGTTCAATTTTAGCATGTTTTGATTATTAAAGTTTTATGAATTTTCATTTGAATTTGGATTGAATGAGAAATTGTTTTGTTTAGGAAATCAAGAAAACCTTACCCAAGAGCAAGAGAAAAGGCAATCTTGAGCTTGGATTGCAAACGAAATTAGGTAGGTAATGTATTTATAGTTATTGTGTAATTGGGCAAATTTTTTCCTATATATGATATATGGAATTGCTTGATTTGATTTTCTTGAAATTGAAGTCATTGTGAATGTTTGAAAATGCATGCTGAATTATGATTATGTTATACCTTGAAAAAGGTTATAACATTTTGTCTAACATTTTGTCTAAACTAAAAGAAGAAAAAGCATGAAGGTATGATCATAGGATAAAATGATTTGAGAATGATTATGTGCTTTTGTTTGGGCGAGAATGGAACCATTCTGTTTGTCATGTACATGATGACAAGAGCCTTCTCCTGGCTGCCCGCTTATGGTGTATGAGCTCCAAAAATGCACTCATTCTGTTCATAGTGTAAACTTTGGTTTCTCCATTATATTTCCATGGAACCCTCGAGCCATTTGCTTGTGCATTGCATCTTTAAATTGTCAAATATGATGTATTTGCATGCTATGCTTAATGGTTAAAGACTATGTTATGTGTTATGCATCAACTTGCTTAATTATGAGTTTTTGAGCTAAATTGAGAATGTTTAAATTGTTATATACAAATGCTTAAATTTGTGGCAAATTATCGATGGCTATAAATATATTAGCCACTGAGTTGTGTAGCTCACCTTACTATTCACTCCTCAGGTGCAAAACGAGAAGGTTAGCGATACTTGCAAGACATCAGAAACTCCAAGATAGTTAGAGAATTTTATACTAAGTTAGTGACTATTTTGGATAGTTTTATAGGCATATTAACATTAAGCATCCTTTGTATTTTGTTTTAAACTTTGATATTTATGATGATGTGTAAGTGAAGCTTGTATGAACTCTTTTGGATTTATTAATGAAATGAAGAACTAAAGCTTCTTGTGAGTATGTCTAGAATTATCTTGTGGTTAAGTTTGGATGGTTAGAATTGAGTGTATGTGTGCTTAGAAAATTGTTTTGAGTTGGTGTTGTTTTCTAAGGTTTGGAATTGAAGGTTTCGCCGCGGCAAACCTCTCAGAAGGGCTTTTATAGATTGAATTTTGAGACTTTGCCATAGCGAAACTCTCCTGAAGGGTTCTTTTGTTGAACCTCGAAAGTTCACCACGACAAACTTTTCCCGAAGGGCACATGGAGATAACTCCATAGGTTCGCCGCAACGAACTCCCCCTTGCTACCATATTGAGATTTCTAATAAATAAAATGCTTTCCAATTTTTCTTCGCACCACCCTCACGCGATTGTCCCAAATGGTTGCCTCAGAATTCGTCACGAGACCCGAGGTCCAGCATCTTATGGTATCAGAGCGATAGTCCAACACGATCGGTATCTTCAGAGCATACTCATATGAAACATATTATGTAATTAAGACATTTCATTTTGCAAAGCTAACTTATATGCCAAAGATCCTATCTTCTCAATGATCTCATAAGGATCAATGTACCTAAGGCTCAACTTTCTCCTTTTTTACCGAATCTCAATACTCCTCTCTAAGGTGACACTTTGAGAAACACTTTGTCTCCTACATTGTATTCCATATCCCATCGATGTTGATCCACATAACTCTTCTGTCTATCTTGAGCTGTTTTAATTTGGTTTCAGATCAATTTCACCTTATCTACTATGTCTTGTATCAATTCTGGGCCTTCAACCATTCTTAAGCCCTCTTCATCCCAACATAGTGGCGACCTACATTTTCTGTCATACAATGCCTCATACGGTGCCATTCCAATGCTACTATAATAGTCGTTATTGTAAACAAATTCTATCAATACTATATACTGATCCCAAGCTCCTTGAAACTCTAATACACAAGCTCTAAGCATATCCTTAATAGTCTTGATTGTCTTCTCACTCTGTCCATCTATTTGAGGATGAAATGTTATACTAAAGTTCAACTTTGTACCTATAGCAGACTGTAAGCTCTTCTAGAATCTTGAAGTAAATCTGGGATCCCTGTCAGATACAATGGACACTAAAACCCCATGTAGTCTAACAACTTCATTCACATATCTCCAAGCCAACTAATCTAGTCAGTTATTCTATCTCATTAGTAAGAAATGAGCCTACTTATTCAATCGGTCCATTACAACTTATATAGTATCGTTCTGCCTCAGAGTCTTAGGCAATCCTATAATGAAGTCCATGGTAATTTGTTTCCATTTTCACTCCAGAATAGACAACGAATGTAGGTTCCCTACTAGAGCTTGATGCTCAGTCTTAACCTGCTGGCATGTCATACACGTAGAAACATACTCGATCACTTGCTTGTTCATTCCAGGCCATTAGAAATGTTATTTCAGCGTGTTATACATCTTGGTAATACCAGGATGTATAGCATAGGTGGCCATATGAGCTTCCTCTAGAATTTCCTTCTTCAAATGCTCCATATTGGGAACACTTAGCCTCTGCTTCAACCACAATGTCTCATCTCTTAACTTAAACTCGGAATCCAAATTCATCATAGCTTTCTCAATCAGTTTCACTATATTAGGATCCTTCCTCTAAAATTTTCAGATTTTATCATGCAACATCGGCCTCAGCTTCAAGGTAGAAATCAGTGCCTCATCTTGCTTCAGATTCAACTCCACATTTAAAGCTTTCAAATGAATCAAGGCTGGTAACCTCAATAACTAAATCTAAGCTACACTAGTATTTGACTTTCTACTTAAAGCATTTCCTCGAGTGGTACTCAATCGTTTAGTCATAATCCTTCAATAGCTCAATCCATCTCCTCGGCCTTATATTTAATTCCTTTTGACTCAACAGATACCTCAAACTCTTATGATCGGTATAAATCTGGAACGTCTCTCCATACCAATAGTGCCTCCATAT